>JAODAL010010646.1:0-104054 GCA_025379985.1 Phyllomedusa bahiana | reverse complement strand
AGATAGGGAATATCGTGTCCTATAAGATTATAATCGGGGAAGTAGCCCGGTGTCCCTATAAGATCTATAGATCGGGGAAGTAGTCGGTGTCGCTATAAGATCTATAGATCGGGGAAGTAGTCGGTGTCGCTATAAGATCTATAGATCGGGGAAGTAGTCGGTATAAGATCTATAGATCGGGGAAGTAGTCGGTGTCGCTATAAGATCTATAGATCGGGGAAGTAGTCGGTGTCGCTATAAGATCTATAGATCGGGGAAGTAGTCGGTGTCGCTATAAGATCTATAGATCGGGGAAGTAGTCGGTGTCGCTATAAGATCTATAGATCGGGGAAGTAGTCGGTATAAGATCTATAGATCGGGGAAGTAGTCGGTGTCACTATAAGATCTATAGATCGGGGGAAGTAGTCGATGTCGCTATAAGATCTATAGATCGGGGAAGTAGTCGTGTCACTATGAGATCTATAGATCGGGGAAGTAGTCGAGTCCTAAAATATCTATAAGGGGAAGTATGGGTTCCTATAAGATCTATAGATCGGGGAAGTAGTCGTGTCCTATAAAATCTATAGATCGGGAAGTAGCGGTGTCCTAAAAAGATCTATAGATCGGGGAAGTGTGGGTGCCTATAAGATCTATAGATGGGGAAAGGGTGGCGGTTTAAAATCAGCGGGGAAAGTATCGGTGTCTTATAAGATCATAGATCGTGGGAAGAAAGTCGGTGTCGCTATAAGATCTATAATCGGGGAAGTAGTCGGTGTCCCTTTAAAATTTATAGATCGGGGAAGTAGTGGGTGCTATAAGATTTTAAGATCGGGAAGTACGGTGCCTTAAGATCTATAGATCGGGGGAAGTAGTGGTGTGCTATAGATCATAAAATGGGGGGAAGTATTTGGTGTCCCTAAAGATTATGATCGGGGAAGTAGTCGGTGCCCTTTTAAAGATCTATAGATGGGGAAGTAGTGGGTCCTATAGATCTATAGATCGGGGAAGTGGTCGGTGTCCTATAAAGATCTATGTGGGGAAGTAGTCGGTGTCCTTAAGTCTAAGATGGGGAGTAGTTGTCCTATAAGATCTAAGATGGGGGAAATTAGTTGGGTCGTATAAGTTATAGTGGGGAAGTGTCGTGCCCCTTAAGATCTAAGATGGGGGGGGAAGTATGGGGCGAAAGATCTATAGATCGGGGAAGTGTCGTGTCCTATAGATCTATAGATGGGGAAATGTCGGTGTCCTATAAGATCTATAGATCGGGGGAAGTAGTCGGTGTTTATAAGATTATAGATCGGGGAAGTAGTCGGTGTCCTATAAATTCATTCGGGGAAGTAGTCGGTGTTTTTTAAAAGATCTATAGATGGGGAAAGTAGTCGGGGTCCTATAAGTTTTTAAAAGGGGGGGGGGGGGGGAAGTAGTCGGTGTCAAAATTATAAGGGGGAATTCTTTTTAAAAGCGCGGGGGTAGTGGTGCCCTATGTTATAGATGGGGAAAGTATCGGTGCCTTAAGATCTTAAAACGGGGAAGTATGGGGTGTCTTAAGACTAAGGGGGGAGTAGTCGGTGTCTATAAGTCTATGATCGGGGGGAGTGGTGTCCTATAAGTTTAAAATCGGGGAATAGTCTTTCCCCTATAAATCAAGTCAATATGGGTGCCCCTATAAGATCTATTTGGGGATAGTCTTCCCTATAAGTTTTAGATCGGGGAGTATCGGTGTAACTATAAATTATAACTTTTTCCCCCCAAAAAAATTTTTTTGGGGGGTTTTTTAAAAAAATTTTAATCAATTCTTTTCGCTATAAGATCTAAGATCGGGGAAGTATCGGTGTCGCTAAAAAGTCTATAGATCGGGGATGATGTGCCCTATAAGATCTATAGATCGGAAGTTGTCGGTGTGCTATAAGATCTTTTAGATTGGGAGTAGTCGTTTTTCATATAAGATCTATAGTTTGGGAAGTATCGGATGTCGTATAAGATCTATAGATCGGGGAATTTGTCGGTGTCGCTAAAGATTCTATAGATCGGGGAAGTAGTGGGTTTTCCTATAAGATCTATAGATCGGGGAAGTAGTCGGTGTCACTATAAGATCTATAGATCGGGGAAGTAGTCGGTGTCGCTATAAGATCTATAGATCGGGGAAGTAGTCGGTGTCACTATAAGATCTATAGATCGGGGAAGTAGTCGGTGTCGCTATAAGATCTATAGATCGGGGAAGTAGTCGGTGTCGCTATAAGATCTATAGATCGGGGAAGTAGTCGGTGTCACTATAAGATCTATAGATCGGGGAAGTAGTCTATGTCACTATAAGACCCTTAGATGGGGAAGTAGTGGGTGTCGCTATAAGATCTTAAGATGGGGAAGAAATTGGTGTCGCTATAAGATCTATAGATCGGGGAAGTAGTCGCTGTCTCTATAAGATTAAGATCGGGGAAGTAGTCGGTGTCCTATAAGATCTATAGATCGGGAATAGTCGGTGTCCAAATAAGATCTATAGATAGGGGAAGTAGTCGGTGTCACTATAAGATCTATAGATCGGGGAAGTAGTCGGTGTCTCTATAAGATCTATAGATCGGGGAAGTAGTCGGTGTCTCTATAAGATCTATAGATCGGGGAAGTAGTCGGTGTCGCTATAAGATCTATAGATCGGGGAAGTAGTCGGTGTCACTATAAGATCTATAGATCGGGGAAGTAGTCGGTGTCACTATAAGATCTATAGATCGGGGAAGTAGTCGGTGTCGCTATAAGATCTGCAGACATTTCTCCGAAGTGTCCTAGGAGCCAGGACGACACCAGGCCTCATGTTGCTGGTGCTACTGGGAGCCGCCCGTGTGGCCTAAACGTGCATCCTTGGCCTCAGCGTCTCTGGACTTGTCTCCTATCCAGCACATCTGGGACGTCATTGATTAGTCGGTGACTACAGAGGAGCTACCAACACCAATCCTGATGATTTACCCAAGAACATTCAGCGTGGCAGAACATTCCTTAGACACCAGTAATAACCAAACTGATAGCGGGTGAGGCGTGGAAGTGCGGAGATTCCTGTGCACAGCGCTTCCACACTGAAGAAATAAAAGTGAGGTTCCCACCATAGATATGAATGGTGTATTGATAAAATACGGCATCAAAGTCTGATAGATGCCTCCACCACTGTGCCCCGCACCTATCTGAGGAACGGGCCCCCGAAAGTGTTGGCTCAGAATGTAGAGCTGGTCATGATTATGCCCAATTCTCTATTCTTCCCTATGGGAGTTCCCAGTACAGGGGAGTGCTGTGTTCTCCATTCTGTTCTATGGGAGTTCCCAGTACAGGGGAGCACTGTGTTCTCCATTCTCCTCTATGGGAGTTCCCAGTACAGTGGAGTGCTGTGTTCTCCATTCTGTTCTATGGAAGTTCCCGGTACAGGGGAGCGCTGTGTTTCTCATTCTCCTCTTGGAATTCCAGTCGGGGGAGCGGGGTTTTCCCCTTTTCTGTTCTATGGGGTTCCCAGTACGGGGGACCCTTTTGTTTCCATTTTTTCTATGGGATTTCCCCATAAGGGGCGCTTGTTCTCCTTTTTGCCTAGGGGGTTTTCCCAGTACAGGGGAGTGCTGTGTTCTCCTTTCCCTGCTTATGGGATTTCCCCAGAAACAGGGAGCGCTGAAAATCTCCATTCTGTTCAAAGGGGTTTCCCCAAGTACAGGGGAAGTGCTGTGTTCTCCATTCTGCCTATGGGATTTCCCAGAAAAAAGGGGAGGGGTGTTTCCCAAAAATTTCCTTTTAGGGGAAATTTTAAAAATTTTACGGGGGAGCGTTTGTGTTCCCCCATTCTGTCTATGGGTTCCCCCGACGGGGGGAGCGTTTGTGTTCCCCTTTCTCCTTTTGGGGGATTTCCCCAAGTAAAGGGGGACCCGCTGTTTTCCTTTTTTCTGTTCTATGGGGGGTTCACTTTAAAGGGGGAGCGCTGTGTTCCCCATTTTTCCTCTATGGGATTTCCCGTACAGGGGGGGTTTGGTTCCCCAATTCTGCTTTATGGGGAGTCCCAGAAAAGGGGACCCTGTGTTTTCCATTTTTCCTCTATGGGAGTTCCCAGTACGGGGAGCGCTTTTGGTTCCCCTTTCTCCCCCTATGGGAGTTCCCAGTACGGGGAGCCCCGGGTGTTCTCCATTTTTTTTATGGGGTTCCTTTCAGGGTACCCCGCTGTGTTTTCCATTCTCCTCTATGGGAATTCCCGGTTTTACAGGGTAGCGTTTGTTTTTCCTCCATTTTTTCTATGTAAATTTCCCCCGGTAAAGGGGGCGCTTGTTTCCATTTTCTTCTATGGGATTTCCAGTACAGGGGAGCGTGTTTTTCCCCAAATTCTCCTTAGGGGAAATTCCCCGTGGGGGTTTGGACCCGCTGTGAAAACCCATTCTGTTTTTCCCAAAATTGGGAGTTTCACCGGGTTCGGGGGAAAGCGCTGTGTTCTCCATTCTTTCTATGGGATTTCCCTTAAAAAAGGGGAGCGCTGTGTTCTCCATTTTTTCCCATGGGGCTTTCCCCAAGTACAGGGGGTGCTGTGTTCTCCTATTTCCTCTATGGGAAACCCCCGTACGGGGGGGGGAGCGCTTTTGTTCCCCCTTCCCCCTCTAGGGGGAGTTCCAGTACAGGGCAGCGCTGGGTTCTCCTTTGTTCTATGTAAATTTCCGGTACAGGGGGCGCTGTGTTTTTTCCTTTCTCTTATGGCAGTTCCCCATACAGGGGGAGCGCTGTGTTCTTATTCTCCTTTTGGGGGGTTCCCAGTAAAAGGGGAGGCTTTGTTCTCCTTTTCCCCTTAAGGGGATTTCCCTAGTCCCGGGGGAAAGGCTGTGTTCCCCATTTGTTTTTGGGGGGTTTTCCCGTACAGGGGGTGCTGTGTTCTCCCTTCCTCTTTTGGGTTCCCAGTACGGGGAAGCGCGTGCCCTCCATTTCCCTTAGGGGGTTTTCCCCAAAGAAACGGGGGGAGGCTGTGTTCCCCATTCTTCTTTTATGGGAGGCCCCGTCGGGGGGTTTTTGGCCCTTTTTTAAACCAGGGGGAGCGCGGTTTTTCCCCCTTTCCTCTATGGGACCCCCAGTACGGGGAGCGCTGTGTTTCCCCTTTCCCTTTTATGGGATTTCCCCTTTTCGGGGGAGCGCTGTGTTCCCCCTCTCTTTTAGGGGGGTTCCCGGTAAAAGGGGAGCGTTTGTGTTCTCCATTCTGTTTTTGGGGGAAATTCCCGGAAATGGGGGGCGCTTTTTTTCCCCATTTTATCTATGGGGGGTTTCCCAGTACGGGGGGCTGTGTTTCCTTTCTCCTCTTTGGGATTTCCCCGTAAAGGGGAGCGGGGGTTCCCCATTCGTTTTTGGGAGGCCCCCAAAGTACAGGGGGAGCGCTGTGTTCTAAAATTTCTTTTCCTATGGGATTTCGGGTAAAGGGGAGGCTGTTTTTTTCCATTCTTTCCCTTGGGGGGTTTCCCCCGGAGGGGGGGAGGTTTTGTGTTCTCCATTTCCTCTAGGGGGTTTTCCCATTTAACAGGGGAGGCGGGGGTTATAAATTCTCCTTAGGGGGAGTTAAGAAAAGGGGGAGCGCGTGTTTCCTTCTTTTTAGGGGGTTCCGGGTTCAGGGGGCGCTGTGTTCTCCTTTCTATCTAGGGGAGTTCCCCAGTACGGGGCGCTTGTTTTCCCCTTTTCGGGGGTTTATGGGATTTTTCCCTTTTTCCTTTTGGGGAAAAAGGGGCCTTTGTGTTTTTCCATTCGTTCTATGGGGGTTCCCAAAGTCGGGGGGTTTTGGCGGTGTTCCCCCCTCTTTTTTTGGATTTCCCCCGAAACAGGGGGCGCTGGGGTTTCCATTTTTTTAATGGGATTTCCCCAGAAAAGGGGAGTTCGTTTTCTCCATTCTGTTTTAGGGGAAATTTCCCCCTTTTAACGGGGAGCGCTGTGTTCTAAATTCTTTCTATGGGGTTCCCAAAAAAGGGGAGCGCTTTGTTCCCTTTTCCTATAGGGGAGTTCCCAGTACAGGGAGCGCTGTGTTCTCCATTTGTTTAGGGATTCCCGTACAGGGGGCTGTTTTCCATTCGCTTACGGATTCCAGTACAGGGGAGCGCTGTGTTCAGTGTCCTATTGATACATCATTAAACTCTATGGTGAAAACACCCTTTTTAATTTGGTTTTGAATATTTTTTTTCCCTTTTTTTCATTAGATATTTATTTCTATCTTGCTATCTACACCTGTAATTGGGGCAATTTAAATGTTGAGGAGTGAGTTAACGAGGTTGGGGGGGACAGGTGGCAGAAGCCTCAGGTTTGTTCGTAATTTGGGGACACATAGGTTGATAGGGGCTGTTAACAATACGTACCGTGTGTCTCAGTTACATTTTTGAAAAAAAAATTTTAGAGTTTTTCATGTATGTAGAAGCATAAACTTTTGGAGGTTTCCATGTTTGTATAGCCATTTACAGTGGTGTGCCATGGTATTGTAATGTGTGTGTGTATATATATATATATAATATATATATATTATATATTATATATTATTGCATATGTATATATGCCGCAACCAAGCCAGTGGCACCCAGGTTCACATTGTGTTTTTCAGAAAAGTTTTTTTGTGCAGAACTATACGTTGCATTTGGCATATATTGCTTTTAATCTATATAGGGAGGAAGGGGTGCCTCCATTTTGGTCTCTTGCACCCCGCCCACTTCCACAGGCTGTTATATCAGTGCAGTATGCTTGCAGGGTTGGTGCCTTTTTTCTCTCTGGATAATGGAGGTCTGTTGACCCTATGAGAAGTCTGCATTGGACTCTAGTGAGAGATAAAGATAGCGTAGGAACACCCGCCTTGAGATCCCATTGTAAGCCGGGGGTGGCTTAAGCAATTTTTGATCAAAACGTGTGAACTAAGAATCTGACAGTTTTTTTCATCTTAGTTACATTGGCCGGGAAGCCGGGCCGTAGCTCAGCGCAGTGTCGAGCCCCGTGCTGGTTTCGGCTTCTTCGAGGCGGCTCACCTTAACTCCTTCACATCCCTGCACTTATGTGGTTTTGTCTTGCTAGGAAGAGAGATATTAAATGCTTCATGGCTACTTAATATTTCATTTGGAGATACTTTACCTTCCTCCCCGGTTTCCTGTTGGGTCGTGGCCCTTGGGGAGCGTTCTTGTCAGATGGATCTTGGATGAGCCTGGCTTGCTGCTATGTGGCGGGGCCCGGCAGATGGTGCCCTATGTTATATGTAAGAAAAGTATCAGGCGGTGGATATAGCGCTGGTCCGGGCAGCCGGCCAGATGTATTATAGATGTCTGCACTGACAGTATAGCGGATGAAGGACCGGTCCCTGCTGCAAGACGCTCCGGGCTCCGTCTAGACAGCTGTGCACTGGAGCCCACAGGAGGAAAACTGCATCCTCTGCGCTCTGGAAGTCATACTGTGCACAGGGACGCTGCGGAGACATAAAAAAGGAAAGAGATTACCAAGCAAACGCCAGGGAGAAAGAAGAGGAAGAGATGGAGCATAGAAAATGAGATAAGTGAAGTGGTACTGTGCACTGAGTATGAGGGGTAGGATTCAGAGACTAAGGAAGTAGTACTGTGCACTGAGAATGAGGGGTAGGATTCAGAGACCGAGGAAGTAGTACTGTGCACTGAGTATGAGGTGTAGGATTCAGAGACCGAGGAAGTAGTACTGTGCACTGAGTACGAGGTGTAGGGTTCAGAGACCGAGGAAGTAGTACTGTGCACTGAGTATGAGGAGTAGGGTTCAGAGACCGAGGAAGTAGTACTATGCACTGAGTATGAGGGGTAGGATTCAGAGACTGAGGAAGTAGTACTGTGCACTGAGTATGAGGGGTAGGATTCAGAGACCGAGGAAGTAGTACTGTGCACTGAGTATGAGGGGTAGGATTCAGAGACTGAGCAAGTAGTACTGTGCACTGAGTATGAGAGGTAGGATTCAGATACTAAGGAAGTAGTACTGTACACTGAGAAGGAGAGGTAGGATTCAGAAACAAAGGAAGTAGTACTGTGCACTGAGTATGAGGGATGGGATTCAGAGACTGAGAAAGTAGTACTGTGCACGGAGTATGAGGGGTAGGATTCAGAGACCGAGGAAGTAGTACTGTGCACTGAGTATGAGGGGTAGGATTCAGAGACTGAGGAAGTAGTACAGTGCACTGAGTATGAGGGATGGGATTCAGAGACTGAGGAAGTAGTACAGTGCACTGAGTATGAGGGATGGGATTCACAGACCGAGGAAGTAGTACTGTGTCCCAAGTATAAGGAATAGAATTTAAAAACTGGAGAAGTAGTACTGTGCTCAAAGTATAAATGGTTTGCTAAATAAAACATATGGGATGTAATACCATTGTAAGCCCTCACGGGCAGGGCCCTCTCCCTCTTTACCAGTTGTTAGTCACTTATTGTCACTTTGTAATTGTTTGACCGATGTTATTTATGTACCCGCCTGAAATGTACAGCGCCCTGGAATCAAGGGCGCTCCAAAATAAATGATAATAATAATAATAATAATACTGTGCGCTCAGAATGAGTGATCGTATCCAGAGACTGGAAAAGTAGCACTGTGCACTGAGAGTAAATGACTTGCACATAAAACATGAAAAGTACTACTGTGCATTGAGAATAAGAGGTAGGATATAGAGACTGGAGAAGTAGTACTGGGCATAGGGATCACACACTGTAAAAATATAGTAAAAAATCTGTGTGAACCCAACTATAGTTTAATACAGACATGGTACATCCACTCAGGGTTAATGACTTGTATATTGGGGGCTATGACTTGTATAGTTTCATAGTTTCATAGTTTGTAAGGCTAAAAAAAGACAAGTCGTCCATCCAGTTCAGCCGTTGTGCTAAGGTGTTGATCCAGAGGAAGGCAAAAACCCCCAATGAGGTAGGGAAGCCAATTGTCTCATTTTTAGGGAAAAATTCCTTCCTGACTCCAATCTGGCAATCAGAAAAATCCCTGGACCAATGACTTGTTATATTATTACGCTCCAGAAATGCATCCAAACCCTTTTTGAACTCGGTTATTGAATTCACCATGACCGTTCCCCCCTGCAGGAGGGTTTCCACAGTCTCACTGCTCTTACAGAAAGAAACCCTTTTCTATGTTTATGTAGAAACTTTCATCCTCAAGACGTAGAGGATGCCCCCTTGTTCTAGATACAGCCCTGGTATAAAATAATCTTGGGAGAGATCTCTATATTGACCTTTGATGTATTTAAACATATTTATTATGTTTCCCCCCGAAAACCTTCTTTTCTCTAAACTAAATAACCTAATCTTGCTAATCTTTCTGGGTACTGTAGTCCACCCAGTCCTTTTATTATTTTTGTTGCCCGCCTTTGTACCTGTTCAAGCTCTACAATGTCTTTCCTGTGCACTGGTGCCAAAAACTGTACAATATTCCATGTGTGGTCTAACCGTGACTTGTATAATGGGAGAATAATTTTCTCCCTCATGTGCCTCTATGCCCCTTTTAATGCACCCCATGATCCTATTGCTTTGGCTGCTGCTGCCTGACACTGGCTGCTACAGTTAAGTTTACTGTCCACCAGGATTCCCAAGCCCTTTCCATGTCATTTTTCCCCATTTTTTTCCTTTTTAAAATGTAATATGAAGGTTTCTCCCCCCATGTGCAAAACCTTGCATTTATCAGTTTTAAACCTCATTTTCCATTTCCCTGCCGGGCCCCAACTTACCAGATCCCTTTGTAATAACTATTATCCTCATTGTTTTTATTATTTTACAGAGCTTTGTTCATTGAAAGATCGTATTCTACGTTTTCCCCCTGTGTAAGATCTTTAAATAAAAATTTAAGAATGGGGCCCCATCTGACCCTGTGGTCCCCACGTAAAGCGACCATCTGAGTATGTACTTAAAATTTCCCCCCTTTTTTTTCTATCATGAGCCGTTCTTACCCATTTGACACTTTTTTCCCCAGTCCAGCATTTCATTTTTTTTCCCAAACCTTTTATGTGGCCCCGTAAAATGCTTTAGAAAAACTATTTTATATGACATCCAGTGCCTCACCCCGAACCAGTTGCCTGACTTCCCAAGAAACTGATGAGATTGTTGACGGGACCGATCCTTTTGAACCCATGCTGGAACGGGGTTATAAAATTTTTGCGTGGATATCCGGGTAGCACTTGAGAAAAAAATTCAAACAAAATATTTTGGGGTTAAATTTGTATTGGGGGGTATGACTGTGTATTTGGGGCTTACTTGGGGTTGGGGGTATTTGTGTTTGGGGGGTATGCTTGTAATGGGGGCTATGACTTGTATATTGGGGGCTATTGTGTATTGGGGCTATGACTTGTATATTGGGGGCTATTGTGTATTGGGGCTATGACTTGTATATTGGGGCTATGACTTGTATATTGGGGGCTATTGTGTATTGGGGCTATGACTTGTATATTGGGGGCTATGACTTATATATTGAGAGATATGTCTGGTGTTTTGGGGCTATGACTTGTTTATTGTGGGCTATTTTGTATTCGGGCTATGACTTTTATATTGGGGACTATGACTTGTATATTGGGGCTATGACTTGTATATATTGGGGCAATGACTTGTGTATTAGGGGGCTATGACGTATATTGGGGGCTATGACTTGTATATTGGGAGATATGTCTGGTGTGTTGGGGCTATGACTTGTTTATTGTGAGCTATTGTGTATTGGGGGCTATGACTTGTGTTTTGGGGGTATAATTGTTTTGGGGCTTTTGACTTATTTGGGGCAATGAACCCCTGTATTAGGGGGCTATGACGTATATTGGGGGCTATGACTTGTATATTGGGGGCTATGACTTATATATTGGGAGATATGTCTGGTGTGTTGGGGCTATGACTTGTTTATTGTGGGCTATTTTGTATTGGGGGCTAACTTTGTATCGGGGGGTTGATTTAATTTTTGGGGGGTATTTTATTGGAGGGCTCTGACTTGTGGATTGGGGGGTTTAAATTTTCCCCCACTTTTTTTTTCTTTTCTTGCAGTTTGTGAAATCTGGCCACTCCGTTCCCCACTGCGGACACCATGGGCTGAGGGGACCCCAAAGTTTCATAGAAAATCCTTCACATTCCCACAGAGACACCAGCCACGGAAATGAGAGACCCCAGTGTGAGTGGAAGAGAGTGTGTGAGCCCCCTGAGTGTGAGTGTGACCCCGAATGTGAGTGTGTCCGAGTGTCTCCTCATCGGTGATACATTCATCCCACATCCATCAGCGACATGATCCTGGACCAGTGACAGGGGAAAAAAAACACCCCACCCACATTTATACACAGTATACACATATCACACACTTTAACATACTTTTTACAATATACACAAAAACATATCATTAACATATCACACCACACTATACAAACATATACAATATACCACAATACTATTTTATAACATATCACACAAATACTACTTATCCATTCACACACAAAACAAATTACACATACACACCATTTCATACTATACTGTATAAAAATATCCAACTAACTACTATACTGTATACACATATCACACACTAACATAATATACACAAATTTTATACACAATTTCATATCTTTCAATATCACACAACATATACAACTAACAAATCACACACAAAAATATTTTAAAAAACAAATCACACACAATACATACTATTACACAATCAAAACAAAAACATACAATTACACAAATCAACACTATAATATCATTCACATATCAACACACAAAAAACAAATTTTTATACACATATCACACAAAACATATTTATCACATATCCCCACAATACATACTATATACACATATCACACACTATACATATAAAAAGTTTCACCACTATCTTCATTAAATATCACACACTATAATATCATATAAATATCACCCCAATACTATTATTAACAATCAAACTATCATTTTATTACACAAACACCAAAAATATCATATACACATTTCACACATTACATCCATATACACAATCACACACTATACAACTTTTTCACATAAACACACTATACATATCATATACAAATATCACACACTTAAAAAATTTAATTTAATAAACACAACATTCAACGTACATTTTGTTTGTTATTTGTTATAAAGGGACAGAATTCAAAGGGCACCAAAGGAAAATGAGATGGGCCCCAGCACCCAATGACCGGGAACTAACACAGAAGCATAATTAGCAATAATTAGAGGTCTAAATAATGCCGCCATCTATCAGAGACCCCACATAGCGGTGCTGGAGAGCAGGAAGACGCCAACTACTTATTTCCTACAAAAAGATATATTGTTCCTGGACCTGAATGAGCCCCTCAACCTCTGGGCCCCGAAACAGCCGCTGTGTCTGCTATGGAAAAAAGTTAAAAATGCTTTTTTTACACATTGTAACACAACACCTTTTATCCCTAAAATATACCTAAAAAAGTTATATACAGATTACATACAATATATACCTTACACACATAACATGCATTCTATACATATAACATACACATAACACATGCATTTTATAAAAAAAATTACACACCAATACACACTAAAACATGTTACACACACATTTTTTAAATGTTACCACATTACACACACTATATATATGTTACACACATTCTATAATATACACATTACACACACACACACTACATACATGTTACACAAAGTATATACATGTTACACACAGTATATACATGTTACACACATTACACACACTATATACATGTTACACACATTCTATAATATACACATTACACACACACACTATATACATGTTACACACACAGTATATACGTTACACACATTACACACACTATATACATGTTACACACATTATATAATATACACACATATTATATACATGTTACACACATTCTATAATATACACATTACACACACTATATACATGTTACACACAGTATATACATGTTACACACATTCTATAATATACACATTACACACACACATACACACTATATACATGTTACACACACAGTATATACAAGTTACACACATTACACACACTAAATACATGTTACACACATTCTATAATATACACACATATTATATACATGTTACAAACATTACACACACACTATATACATATTACACCTATTACGCACACAATATGTTACAGCTCACAATGTTCCTCATGCGGTGCAGTGGTGGCCCCTGGTGGTCACTGTATGGATAGCAGGCGCATGTATTACTAGCCCCCCACCCATGGGTGCTGCAGCGCCAGTCTATTAACCCTCCCTCTGCAGCCAGCAGAGCATCGCCCTCATCCAAGCAGAGGCCTGTCCATCATGAGCCGGCACTAATTGTTTACTGAAGGCTCTGCAGACGCTGCCTCACTGCTCTGCAGAGCGTCGCCCCTCATCCTCACTTTAACCGGTCCCCGTCACATGGAGGAGCTGGCTGGGTCCATTGAACCCTTCATCCTTTCACATCAGGGAAAGAATCCTCTGCAGAGCATCTCACTCCGGCCACTCCCTGTCTCCTCTATCTATCGTCTACTATCTGATGACTGTTACCTGTAATCCTCACCTATGGTCCTGCATGCTGCTTGTATTACATGCACGCAGGGGAGGGCTTCTCACCCCTCTTTCTTCTTCGGTGGAGAGAGGGACGTGACGGAAACACGAGGTGAAATTATTTTCCTAGAGAAGAGAGAGACTCTTGTACTTCTTCTTTTGCTGCTTTGCTGGGACTTGTGGTTCCACAGCTGAGATGCTGCATTTTGTTCCTGGTCATATGACCAGAGAGATAGAAAGCTTCTGCGGCTCAGCCCAGCAGGTGGTAAGCGTAAGACGGCCTCCCTGACACTGGCTGCAGCTGACCGGGCGGAGGTGACCACCATACATCCCTGACATGCTCAGCTGACGGCGAGGTGACCACCATACATCCTGACACGGCTGCAGGAAGGCGGGGTGACCTCCATACATTTCGGACACTCGCTGCAGCTGACCGGGCGGAGGTGACCTCCATACATCCCAGACACTGACTTCAGCTGACCGGCCGGAGGTGACCACCATACATCCAGCACACTGGCTGCAGCTGACCGGGCGGAGGTGACCTCCATACATCCCGGACACTGGCTGCAGGTGACCGGGTGGCGGTGACCTCCATACATCCTGGACATTAGCTGCAGCTGACCGGGTGGAGGTGACCTCCATACATCCCTGACACTGGCTGCAGCTGACCGGGCGGAGGTGACCTCCATACATTTCGGACACTCGCTGCAGCTGACCGGGCGGAGGTGACCTCCATACATCCCAGACACTGACTTCAGCTGACCGGGCGGAGGTGACCTCCATACATCTCGGACACTGGCTGCAGCTGACCGGGCGGAGGTGACCTCCATACCTCCCAAACACTGGCTGCAGCTGACCGGCGGATGACCTCCTAATCCAAAATGGCTGCACTGACGGCGGAGAACCTCCATACCCGGACACTGCTGCAGGTCTCCAACACCAACATGGCTGCAGCTGACCGGGCGGAGGTGACCTCCATACATCCTGGACACTGGCTGCAGCGACCTCCATACATCCCTGACATTGGCTGCCGCTGACCTCCATACATCCCGGACACTGGCTGCAGCTGACTGGGCGGAGGTGACCACCATACATCCCTGACACTGGCTGCAGCTGACCGGGCGGAGGTGACCTCCATACATTTCGGACACTCGCTGCAGCTGACCGGGCGGAGGTGACCTCCATACACCCAGACCTGACCTGACCGGGCGGAGGTGACCTCCATACATCCCAGACACTGTCTGCAGCGGACCGGGCGGAGGTGACCTCCATACATCCCGGACACTGGCTGCAGGTGACCTCCATACATCCCAGACAATGGCTGCAGCAGACGGGGGGCAGCTGACCTCAATAAATCGCGGACAAAGGCAGCAGCTGACCGGGCGGAGGTGACCTCCATACATCCCGGACACTGGCTGCAGGTGACCTCCATACATCCCTGACACTGGCTGCAGCTGACCTCCATACATCCCAGACACTGGCTGCAGCCGACCGGGCGGTGGTGACCTCCATACAATCTGGATACTGGCTGCAGCTGACCTCCATACATCCCTGACATTGGCTGCAGCTGACTTCCATACATCCCGGACACTGGCTGCAGCTGACTGGGCGGAGGTGACCTCCATACAATCTGGACACTGGCTGCAGCTGACCAGGTGGCGGTGACCTCCACACATCCCGGACACTGGCTGCAGCTGACCAGGTGGCGGTGACCTCCATACATCCCGGACACTGGCTGCAACTGACCTCCATATATCCCAGACATTGACTGCAGGTGACTGGTGGCGAAGGTGACCTCCATACATCCTGGGCACTGGCTGGAGCTGACCTCCATACATCCCGGACACTGACTGCAGGTGACTGGTGGCGGAGGTGACCTCCATACATCCTGGGCACTATCTGCAGCTGACCTCCATACATCCCGGACATTGGCTGTAGCTGATCGAGCGGAGGTGACCTCCATACATCCCGGACACTGGTTGCAGCTGACCGGGCGGAGGTGACCTCCATACATCCCTGACATTGGCTGCAGCTGACCTCCATACATCCTGGGCACTGGCTGCAGGTGACCGGGTGGTGGTGACCTCCATACATTCCTGACGCTGGCTGCAGCTGACCTCCATACATCCCAGACACTGGCTGCAGCTGACCGGGCGGTGGTGACCTCCATACAATCTGGACATTGGCTGCAGCTGACCGGGCGGAGGTGACCTCCATACAATCTGGACATTGGCTGCAGCTGACCGGGTGGCGTTGACCTCCATACATCCCTGACATTGACTGCAGGTGACTGGTGGCGGAGATGACCTCCATACATCCCGGACACTGGCTGCAGCTGACGGGGTGGCGGTGACCTCCATACATCCCGGACATTGACTGCAGGTGACTGGTGGCGGAGATGACCTCCATACATCCTGGGCACTGGCTGCAGGTGACCGGGTGGTGCTCACCGCTGTACACCTGTCTCTCTCTCCTGCCTCCTTTCTTTATATACCTGTTGTGGGGTGGGCTTCGGGGGGTATTGAGAATGTATTTTTACTATATCATGTTCTTGCAGGAAAATAGTATACAAGGAGCATGTCACGTGAACCAGCGATGTTTGTATATTCTGCACATTTTTGTATGAACTGAGCATGAAATAAAATATTTATGCATGAAATGATGTCGTCCGGTGTCATCTCTCTGGTCTGCATCTACGGGAGCTAATGCAGCGCGCCCTCAACGTACAAGAGAAATCCGACTCTATGGAAAGCTGGGAATTGGTTCCGAGGCCCCAAAATAATGAAAAATAAAGATACAGCGCGTCCTTCCATATAACAACAGAAGGAGCTGCTGGAAGCTGGAAATCACTTTCTATGATGATGAGGGGAGCTTCAAGGGTCATGGACTTCATACAGAATGCACCAGAAAACGGGGCCCAAAGGAGCCGCTCATCCTGGCACATGTAAGAAAAAGAACAATGTTTGGTCGGCACATCCCAATTTATTTTATTTTTTTTAAAGTGAGCATAGCTGCAGGCTGGTGTGGCAGGAAAATACAAACACAATCCAGCACTCTACTAGCACTATAAAAGAGTCAAAAGGAACATAGAAGTGATTGGAAAAGCATTTCTGCTACTCCAGATACATGAACATCTGAGGTTCTTAGTGTACGGCCGGTGGGCTTATTACAGTTTTGATAAAAAATGTACACTAAGAACCTCAAATTAATAAAATAATTTCTATGTACCTTTTGACTGATTATTTTTAGTGCTCATAGTGTGCTGCTGATATTGGATTGTGTTGAGCATCTTTATGCTCCAGCTGTCCACGAGTATTTGTCCCACCCCTAATGCTCTAGCTGTCTACAGGCATTTGGTCCACTCCTCATTCTCCAGCTGTCCACAGGTCTTTGGCCTGCTCCTCATGCTCTAACTGTCCACAGGTATTTGTCCCACTCCTAATGCTCTAGCTGTCCACAGCTATTTGTCCCACTCCTCAAGCTCCAGCTGTCTACAGGTATTTGTCCCACTCCTCAAGCTCAAGCTGTCCACGGGTATTTGTCCCACTCCTTGTGCTTCAGGTGTCCACGGGTATTTATCCCACTCCTTGTGCTCTAGCTGTCCACAGGTATTTGGCCCACTCTTCATGCTCTGGCTGCCCATGGGGATTTGGGCCACTCCTCATGCTCCAGCTGTCTACAGGTATTTGGTCCACTCCTCATTCTCCAGCTGTCCACAGGTTTTTGGCCTGCTCCTCATACACTAACTGTCCACAGCTATTTGTCCCACTCCTCATGCTCCAGCTGTCCACAGCTATTTGTCCCACTCCGCAAGCTCCAGCTGTCTACAGGTATTTGGTCCACTCCTCATTCTCCAGCTGTCCACAGGTCTTTGGCCTGCTCCTCATGCTCTACCGGTCCACAGGTATTTGTCCCACTCCTACTGCTCTAGCTGTCCACAGCTATTTGTCCCACTCCTCATTCTCCAGCTGTCCACAGGTTTTTGGCCTGCTCCTCATGCTCTAACTGTCCACAGCTAATTGTCCCACTCCTATTGCTCTAGCTTTCCACAGATATCTGTCCCACTCCTAATGCTCCAGCTGTCTACAGCCATTTGGTCCACTCCTCATTCTCCAGCTGTACACAGGTCTTTGGCCTGCTCTTCATGCTCTAACTGTCCACAGGTATTTGTCCCACTCCTAATGCTCTAGCTGTCCACAGCTATTTGTCCCACTCCTCAAGCTCCAGCTGTCTACAGGTATTTGTCCAGCTCATCATGCTCAAACTGTCCACAGCTATTGTTCCACTCCTATTGCTCTAGCTATTCATAGATATCTGTCCCACCCCTTTAATGCTCCAGCTGTCTATAGGAATTTGGCCCACTCCTCATTCTCCAGCTGTGCACAGGTTTTGGCCTCTCTTCAGCCTAACTGTCCACAGGTATTGTCCATACATGCTCTAGCTGTCCACAGCTATTTGTCCCACTCCTCAAGCTCCAGCTGTCTACAGGTATTTGTCCCACTACTTGTGCTCCAGCTGTCCACGGGTATTTGTCCCACTCCTTGTGCTTCAGTGTCCACGGATTTAGCCCACTTCATGTCCAGCTGTCTACAGGTATTTTCCACTCCTCATTCTCCAGCTTCCACAGGTTTTTGGCCTGCTCCTCATACTCTAACGTCCACACTATTTGTCCCACTCCTCATGCTCCAGCTGTCCACAGCTATTTGTCCCACTCCTCATGCTCCAGCTGTCTACAGGTATTAGTCCCACTCCTTGTGCTCCAGCTGTCCACGAGTATTTGTCTCACTCCTCATGCTCTAACTGTCCATAGATATTTGTCCCACTCCTAATGCTCCAGCTGTCTACAGGCATTTGGTCTACTCCTCAGTCTCCAGCTGTCCACAGGTTTTTGGCCTGCTCCTCATGCTCTAACTGTCCACAGCTGTCCCACTCCTCAAGCTCCAGCTGTCTACAGCTATTTGTCCCCCAATTTGTGCTCCAGCTGTCCACGGGTATTTGTCCCACTCCTTGTGCTTCAGGTGTCCACGGGTATTTGTCCCACTCCTGGTGCTCCAGCTGTCCATAGGTATTTGTCCCACTTTTCATGCTCCAGCTGTCTACAGGTATTTGTCCCACTCCTTGTGCTCCAGCTGTCCACGGGTATTTGTCCCACTCCTTGTGCTTCAGGTGTCCACGGGTATTTGTCCCACTCCTTGTGCTCCAGCTGTGCACTGGTATTTGGCCCACTCTTGATGCTCCGGCTGCCCATGGGTATTTGGGCCACTCCTCATGCTCCAGCTGTCCACAGGTTTTTGGCCTGCTCCTCATGCTCTAACTGTCCACAGGTATTGTCCCACTCCTAATGCTCTAGCTGTCCACAGCTGTCCCACTCCTCAAGCTCCAGCTGTCTACAGCTATTTGTCCCACTCCTTGTGCTCCAGCTGTCCACAGGTTTTTGGCCTGCTCCTCATGCTCCAGCTGTCTACAGGTATTTCGTCCACTCCTCATTCTCCAGCTATCCACAGGTTTTTGGCCTGCTCCTCATGCTCCAGCTGTCTACAGGTATTTCGTCCACTCCTCATTCTCCAGCTATCCACAGGTTTTTGGCCTGCTCCTCATGCTCTTACTGTCCACAGCTATTTCTCCCACTCCTAATGCTCCAGCTGTCCACAGGTTTTGGTCTAAAACTCATACTCTAACTGTCCACAGCTATTTGTCCCACTGCTCATGCTCCAGCTGTCTACAGGTATTTGTCCCACTCCTTGTGCTCCAACTGTCCATGAGTATTTGTCCCACTCCTAATGCTCTAGCTGTCCATAGATATTTGTCCAACTCCTCATGCTCCCGCTGTCCACGAGTATTTGTCCCACTCCTAATGCTCTAGCTGTCCATAGATATTTGTCCCACTCCTAATGCTCCAGCTGTCTACAGGCATTTAGTCCACTCCTCATTCTCCAGCTGTACACAGGTCTTTGGCCTGCTCCTCATGCTCTAACTGTCCACAGGTATATGTCCCACTCCCAATGCTCTAGCTGTCCACAGCTATTTGTCCCACTCCTCAAGCTCCAGCTGTCTACAGGTATTTGTCCCACTCCTCAAGCTCAAGCTGTCCACGGGTATTTGTCCCACTCCTTGTGCTTCAGGTGTCCACGGGTATTTATCCCACTCCTTGTGCTCTAGCTGTCCACAGGTATTTGGCCCACTCTTCATGCTCTGGCTGCCCATGGGTATTTGGGCCACTCCTCATGCTCCAGCTGTCTACAGGTATTTGGTCCACTCCTCATTCTCCAGCTGTCCACAGGTTTTTGGCCTGCTCCTCATACACTAACTGTCCACAGCTATTTGTCCCACTCCTCATGCTCCAGCTGTCCACAGCTATTTGTCCCACTCCGCAAGCTCCAGCTGTCTACAGGTATTTGGTCCACTCCTCATTCTCCAGCTGTCCACAGGTCTTTGGCCTGCTCCTCATGCTCTAACTGTCCACAGGTATTTGTCCCACTCCTAATGCTCGAGCTGTCCACAGCTATTTGTCCCACTCCTCAAGCTCCAGCTGTCTACAGGTATTTGTCCCCCTCCTTGTGCTCCAGCTGTCCACGGGTATTTGGCCTGCTCTTCATGCTCTAACTGTCCACAGGAATTTGTCCCACTACTAATGCTCTAGCTGTCCACAGCTATTTGTCCCACTCCTCAAGCTCCAGCTGTCTACAGGTATTTGTCCCCCTCCTTGTGCTCCAGCTGTCCACGGGTATTTGTCCCACTCCTTGTGCTTCAGGTGTCCACAGGTATTTAGCCCACTCTTCATGCTCCAGCTGTCTACAGGTATTTGGTCCACTCCTCATTCTCCAGCTGTCCACAGGTTTTTGGCCTGCTCCTCATACTCTATCTGTCCACAGCTATTTGTCCCACTCCTCATGCTCCAGCTGTCCACAGCTATTTGTCCCACTCCTCATGCTCCAGCTGTCTACAGGTATTAGTCCCACTCCTTGTGCTCCAGCTGTCCACGAGTATTTGTCTCACTCCTCATGCTCCAGCTGTCTACAGGCATTTGGTCCACTCCTCAGTCTCCAGCTGTCCACAGGTATTTGTCCCACTCCTAATGCTCTAGCTGTCCACAGCTGTCCCACTCCTCAAGCTAAAGCTGTCTACAGCTATTTGTCCCACTCCTTGTACTCCAGCTGTCCACAGGTTTTTGGCCTGCTCCTCATACTCTAACTGTCTACAGCTATTTGTCCCACTCCTTGTACTCCAGCTGTCCACAGGTTTTTGGCCTGCTCCTCATACTCTAACTGTCCACAGCTATTTGTCCCACTCCTCATGCTCCAGCTGTCCAGCCATTTGTCCCACTTCTCAGGCTCCAGCTGTCTACAGGTATTTGTCCCACTCCTTGTGCTCCAGCTGTCCACGGGTATTTGTCCCACTCCTTGTGCTTCAGGTGTCCACGGGTATTTGTCCCACTCCTGGTGCTCCAGCTGTCCATAGGTATTTGGCCCACTCTTCATTCTCCAGCTGTCTACAGGTATTTCTCCCACTCCTTGTGCTCCAGCTGTCCACGGGTATTTGTCCCACTCCTTGTGCTTCAGGTGTCCACGGGTATTTGTCCCACTCCTTGTGCTCCAGCTGTCCACAGGTATTTGGCCCACTCTTCATGCTCCGGCTGCCCATGGGTATTTGGGCCACTCCTCATGCTCCAGCTGTCCACAGGTTTTTGGCCTGCTCCTCATGCTCTAACTGTCAACAGGTATTTGTCTCACTCCTCATGCAAGAGCTGTCAACAGCTGTGCCACTCCTCAAGCTCCAGCTGTCTACAGCTATTTGTCCCACTCCTTGTGCTCCAGCTGTCCACAGGTTTTTGGCCTGCTCCTCATACTCTAACTGTCCACAGCTATTTGTCCCACTCCTCATGCTCCAGCTGTCCACAGCCATTTGTCCCACTCCTCATGCTCCAGCTGTCTACAGGTATTTGTCCCACTCCTTGTGCTCCAGCTGTCCACGGGTATTTGTCCCACTCCTTGTGCTTCAGGTGTCCATGGGTATTTGTCCCACTCCTGGTGCTCCAGCTGTCCATAGGTATTTGGCCCACTTTTCATGCTCCAGCTGTCTACAGGTATTTGTCCCACTCCTTGTGCTCCAGCTGTCCACGGGTATTTGTCCCACTCCTTGTGCTTCAGGTGTCCATGGGTATTTGTCCCACTCCTGGTGCTCCAGCTGTCCATAGGTATTTGGCCCACTCTTCATGCTCCAGCTGTCCATGGGTATTTGTCCCACTCCTCATGCTCCAGCTGTCTACAGGTATTTCGTCCACTCCTCATTCTCCAGCTATCCACAGGTTTTTGGCCTGCTCCTCATGCTCTTACTGTCCACAGCTATTTGTCCCACTCCTAATGCTCCAGCTGTCCACAGGTTTTGGTCTGCTCCTCATACTCTAACTGTCCACAGCTATTTGTCCCACTGCTCATGCTCCAGCTGTCTACAGGTATTTGTCCCACTCCTTGTGCTCCAACTGTCCATGAGTATTTGTCCCACTCCTAATGCTCTAGCTGTCCAAAGATATTTGTCCAACACCTCATGCTCCAACTGTCCATGAGTATTTGTCCCACTCCTAATGCTCTAGCTGTCCATAGATATTTGTCCCACTCCTAATGCTCCAGCTGTCTACAGGCATTTAGTCCACTCCTCATTCTCCAGCTGTACACATGTTTTTGGCCTGCTCCTCATGCTCTAACTGTCCACAGGTATATGTCCCACTCCTAATGCTCTAACTGTCCACAGCTATTTGTCCCAATCCTCAAGCTCCAGCTGTCTACAGATATTTGTCCCACTCCATGTGCTCCATCTGTCGACAGGTTTTTGGCCTGCTCCTCATGCTCTAACTGTCCACAGGTATTTGTCCCACTCCTAATGCTTTAGCTGTCCACAGCTATTTGTCCCACTCCTCAAGCTCCAGCTGGCTACAGGTATTTGGTCCACTCCTCATTCTCCAGATGTCCACAGGTTTTTGGCCTGCTCCTCATGCTCTAACTGTCCACAGCTATTTGTCCCACTCCTAATGCTCCAGCTGTCCACATGTATTTGGTTTGCTCCTCATACTCTAACTTTCCACAGCTATTTGTCCCACTCCTCATGCTCCAGCTTTCCACAGCTATTTGTCCCACTCCTCATGCTCCAGCTGTCTTCAGGTATTTGTCCCACTCCTTGTGCTCCAGCTGTCCATGGGTATTTGTCCCACTCCTTGTGCTCCAGGTGTTCATGGGTATTTGTCCCACTATTTGTGCTCCAGCTGTCCACAGGTATTTGGCCCACTCTTCATGCTCCAGCTGTCCATGGGTATTTGTCCCACTCCTCATGCTCCAGCTGTCTACAGGTATTTGGTCCACTCCTCATTCTCCAGCTGTCCACAGGTTTTTGGCCTGCTCCTCATTCTCTAACTGTCCACAGCTATTTGTCCCACTCCTAATGCTCTAGCTGTCCACATGTATTTGTCCCACTCCTCGTACTCCAGCTGTCCATAGGTATTTGGCCTGCTCCTCATGCTCCAGCTGTTTACAGGTATTTGGTCCACTCCTCATTCTCCAGCTGTCCACATGTATTTGGTTCGCTCCTCATTCTGTAGCTGTCCACAGGTATTTGGCCTGCTCCTCATGCTCCAGCTGTTTACAGCTATTTGTCCCTCTCCTCATTCTCCAGCTGTCCACAGCTAAATGGCCCACTCCTTGTGCTCCAGCTGTCCACAGGTATTTGTCCCACTCCTTGTGTTCCAGCTCTTCACAGGTATTTGGTCCACTCCTCATTCTCCAGCTGTCCACATGTATTTGGTCCACTCCTCATTCTGTAGCTGTCCACAGGTATTTGGCCTGCTCCTCATGCTCCAGTTATTTACAGGTATTTGTCCCTCTCCTCATTCTCCAGCTGTCCACAGTTACTTGGCCCACTCCTTGTGCTCCAGCTGTCCACAGGTATTTGTCCCACTCCTTGTCTTCCAGCTGTTCACAGGTAATTGTCCCACTCCTCGTGCTCTAGCTGTCCACAGGTATTTGGCCCACTCCTCATGCTCCAGCTATCCACAGGTATTTGGCCTACTCCTCATGCTCCTGCTGTCCACAGCTATTTGTCCCACTTCTCATGCTCCTGCTGTTCAAAAGTCTGGCTCACTCCTTGTGCTCCAGCTGTCTCATGTGTGAAGGTGCATTCTCCACACTGCGGGTTTTAGCTCCTTCCACAGGTGTTTAATAGGATTTTGATCAGGGCTTGGCTATTACATAACAGTCTAATGGTTTGCTATTAGCCACTCTTTGATGTTTTTAGCTGAATGTTATGGGTCATTATCCTGTTGGAGGACCCATGACCTGTAACTGAGACCAAGCTTTCAGACACTGGGCAGCAGCTTGCTCCAAAATGCATGGATAGTCTTGAGATTTCATTGTATCCTGCATAGATTCAAGACACCTTGTGCCAAATGTAAGAACCAGTCCCAAAACATAACCGATTCTCCTCCATTTCTCACAGCGGGTACAATGTTTGTATACTTCAATTTTGTATCTGTGAACATAGAGGTGATGTAACTTGTCAAAAAGCTGAAGTTTTGTCCCAAAAGTACAAAGGACAAACTTCCAGAAGCTTTGTGGCTTGTCAATATGCATTTTCGAAAATTCCAGTCTTGCTTTTTTATGATTTGCTTTCAGCAGTGGTTTCCTCCCCAGTCATCATCCATTATGTCCACTTTATCAAAGACAGCAATGGATGGTGCAGTCTGACGCTGATGTACCACGACCTTGGAGTTAACCTCTAATCTCTTTGGAAATTGTTCTGGGCTCTTTTCTCACCATTCGTATCAGCCATCTTTTCAATTTGTCATTAGTTTTCCTCTTGTGGTCACATCCAAGGATGTTGGTTACAACCCCATAGACTTTTAAGGGATTTTGCCACAAAGGCATTTCGTGCCTCCTTTGCCCAGCTTCAGCTTTCAGTGTGCTCAAAAGGAAATTAGCAAGCGGAACCCCATAAAGATGGCCAACTATCTGATGGCATTCCAAACGGACCACCCTAGGGGTGCCCCCTCTTAAAATCGTCCTGATCCTATTACACACTGTCCTGTCCCACAGATAAAATGCATATGGGCAGGGTATGTTCGGTCTATGATTTTGTCGCTGTATATGTCCTCTGTATGTTTTCAGATGTGGACATGGCTTGAATCACAACTTCTGACACAGAGCTATAAATCTCCTGCAGTCATACAGATCAATTATAGCATTTATAGCCAATTGCAGCCACCACAAGGGGGAGCTCACTGCATACTGTATAGCTATTGACTTCAATGTGTAAAGTGTCTGCAGTGAGCTTCTAAGCTTCAACATTGAAGTCACAAAAAATCTTTTCATAGAGCACATGAACACACCCGCAGCTAAATTTATTTTATACCTCTCTGTGTTTCAGTAGTCATAACTTTTTTCCCTGCATGTTGGAAGATAATATTTTTTAGTGTGACAACCCTATTATCCAGTAGGAATACAATACAGGGGTTCTCGAAGGATAGCGCCTGAAACTATCCGCCCTTCTTGGCAGATGTGGTGGCCAACAAAAAAAGTTACACTGCCAGCAAAGCTATTCAGTTTCAATGTGTGTGTCTGCAGGTAGGCTTCAAGACTCAATGATGAAGTGACAAAAATCCATGAGACACATGAGACGGTCTGTTTCTTACAATATATATTAAGACCGATTCAACTGGGAATGAAGCCAAGGATCCTCCAATCATCCACAATATAGAAAAAAAAAAATGTTAAAACACGTGGACCAGCATAAAAATTATAGAAAAAAGCAGCAAAACTTTATTCCAAAACTTTTTATAGCATATCAGAAAACCAAAAAGAGAAAAGACTCCTCTAAGGAGAAAATTGAAGTCAATGGGGATGGTTGACAGTCGATTTTCAGACGGGTTCAAAATCTTAAAAAGCGACTGAAACAACATGCTGTGTGGACTTACCCTTAGACTAAACAGTTCCAACCTAAGCCAGATTTATCAACAGTATGATGCATGTGTTATTGTGAGAGTGGCTCAGTCTGAGTGCTACACAGTATTAATAAATCTGCCCCAATATTCTCAGGAATTCCATGAAGTTTCACCACCTGCTGAAGAAATAGAGCAGCCAAATTATCAGTGGAAGCAAAACCAGACACAGGTGTAAAATGTATCATGTTACTATCGATTCACAACTACGTCACTCCCTGTTCTCTGTCTAATCAGGAGGAGAGAGCAGGACGGTAACCCGAGAAACCTGTGTGCACTCAGAGTAGATAAAATCTCTCATTTCTCCTGACCAGGGCAATATCAAAAGAGGAAAGTATGGTATCTCGCTTAGAAGACTTGGGTAAGTCAACAATAAATTCCATGGATATGTGTCCATGGCTCGTTTTGAGGTGGGTAATGGTGTTATCTGACCCAAGGGTAGGGGCCGAAGCGTCTTGTTTCGGTCACTCCCCAATAAACCTCTCTATCCATACAGACTGTTTTTAATAAGAGCAGAATGTAACTGGAACCTTCACTCCCTGAAAATATGGAGGTCTGAGTGGGCACAACATGAGGTGAGATGTCAGTGTAGTTCCCCATCTGAACTGAGGTCAGCTTGTCGTGGTGGATGGGCTCATGCATATTTGATAAAAAAATGTGCGCTCAGAACCTCAAATTTTCATGTCTCCAAAAAGTAGCAGAAATGCATTTTCAGATAGATCCTATATTTACTTTACATAAAGATTCTTAGATATGGATTACTGCACAAGAATCAAGACAAATTGAGATTATTACAGAGACCATAGTCAGGATCTCAGCTGGTATTAGATGTCAGAAAGGTCGACGTTTCGGCTGTGCAGCTTTTATCAAGTGACATCTAATGAGATGAGTTATAATAAGAACAACAGTAGGTTAAATAAACAAGTAATGTAGGATGTTCAGGCTGTAGTAGATGTAGTTGAGGTATATGCCGGGCATGTCCCCCACAAAAGAAGGTCAGTAAGGAGCTAAGAAGGCAGAAGAAACTGGACGGACATCCGGAAGAAAGGAGAGGCAGCCGGAGACTTGTCTTGATTCTTGTGCAGTAATCCATATCTAAGATTTATGTAAATTACCCCGGTCTCATAAAATAAACCCTCACTTATGCAATATTTTTTTGAGTTCCGCGGATATTTGTTTATCGACTTATGGTCGGACCATTTGGTCTTTCTGCATTAAGAGCACCCAATTCTCAATAAAGAGGTGTGTGTGACCTTAATACTATCCCATATTTACTTTGACTGTCTTTTAGTGCTCGTAGAGCTGCTGATATTTTGTTGTAGTTAATTAGCTAGCCAAGGACATTTCCGTCTTGATTAAAACTTCTATCTGTCCTACCAGTCCACAGGGGAAGATATACTCTATTGGTTGTGCTGCTGGTAAGACAAAGGGAAAACAAATTTACGCTAATAATCAATGCTTATTTGCTGAAACAGATTTCCCCTTTAAGAGGATGTAACAATGACCTTACCAGGTAGTTTGAGTATTTTTAGTTTCATTTACACAGATTTGTGAATGGCGGCTGCTGCGCTTGGAGACGAGCTGAACTGTTCCATCTGTGGGAACATTTTCACCGAACCTGTAACGCTGCCGTGTGGACACAACTTCTGCCGGGTCTGTATTACGAGGAATCTGAACGCACAGGATGAGTCTCAGTTTTACACATGTCCTCGGTGTGGAAAAAGATTTACTGCAAGACCTTACCTGCAGAGAGATACAAAGCTGTGTGAGAGGGTGGAGCGACTCCGAGGTGCGCGGGAAGAGGCTCAGGTGCCGTGCACATACTGCGTCTTCCCCCCAGTACCTGCTGTCAAGACTTGTCTGCTGTGCGAGGCGTCTTCCTGTGCTGCACATTTGGCTGTACACAGCACAGCACAAGAAAAACAAGCTGGTAAATGCAACAAACTTTCTGCAGAATATAAAATGCTCTGTGCACAAACTGCCCCTGACATATTACTGCCAGGAGGATGCTCCTTGAATCTGTTCACACTGCTGTCTGTTGGAGTAGAACACATGACATCAGGTGGACGCTCTAAATGAGGCTTCGGAGAAGATGAAGGAGAAACTTATTATTGTTCTACAAAAGTTAGCCTCCAAAAGAAGGGGAGACAAAAAACATATTTGACTTCTACCAAAACCGGAGGACACAAAAAAAAAACGTGGGGGTCGAAAAACTGGGCCCAAAAAAACATTTATACACCTGATGGCACAATAATCCCGCGGAAAAAAAAAACTGTTCTTCAAAGATTCCATAAAAGGAAAACTAAAACTTCAAATTACTACTCCAACCTGATCTCCAAATTCAAAGCAAAAGAAAAGCAAAAATTCCAGACCATAAAAAAAGGCGTCGAAAGGGAAAACCGACCCATTGACTGTCCTACAAGATCCAGAGATATCTACAATCTCTAAACAACAGGAAATGGAGAGGAAGGAGGATCCCGTTATTAAGGATTGGATCTCAAGCAACATGTACAAAAGTCTGATAAAAATTCTAACGTACTACATCTCTAAAGGTAGGATTTTTTACTATGATAGCCCAGTTCATCTTAAGAAATCCAGTAGATGCACAATGAAATTTTTAGGGTTTTCAAACTCTTTCCCCCCTTGAACTGTTCCTCATTTTTTAAACGTTAATTAAAATCTATCTGCAATGTATTTACCCGGAGTCAGTACTTTGTAGACACCCTATCGCAATGTATTAGGCCGGAGCGTACTTTGTAGGGCCCCTCACGCAATGTATTACCCCGGGGTCAGACTTTGTAGGACACTTCATCTGATTTATTAAACCCCGGGGGGTAGCTTTGTAGGGCCCCCTATCTGCAATGTTTAGCCCCCATCAGTACTTTGTGGAACCTCTATCTGCAATGATTCAGCCCCAAAACAGTACTTTGTAGGACACCCATCGCAATGTATTTAGCCCGGAGCAGTACTTTGTTGGGCCCTCTTCTGAAGTATTCAGCCCCGGGGTCGTACTTTGAGGACACCCCTTTTTAATGATTTACCCGGAGTCAGAATTTGTAGGACCTCTTCTTTAATGTATTCACCTGGGGTCAGTCTTTGAGGACACCTCAATCTGCAAAGTATTCAGATGGATCAGTCTTTTTAGGAACCCTTTTCCCGCAAAATATTACCCCGGGGCGTACTTTGTTGGGCACCTCTATCGCAATGATTAGCCCGGGGAGTCAGTCTTTGTAGGACACCCTATCTCAATGTATTCACCCCCAGTCAGACTTTGTAGGAATCTTTCTGCAAAGAAACGCCCCGGGTCAGTATTTGTGGACACTTATTGCAATGTATTTGCCCGGAGTCAGTCTTTTAGGCACCCCAATCTGCTGATTCGCCCCCGGGCAGTACTTTTTTGGGGCCCTTATGAATGTATTCAGCCCGGGGGTCAGTACTTTGTAGGGCACCCCCCTTTTCTGCAATGTATTCACCCATCGTACTTTGTAGGGCACCTCTTTCTGCAAAGATTTCAGCCCCGGGGTCAGATTTTGGACACCTTATTGAATGTATCAGCCCCCGGGGGTCAGTACTTTTGGACACCCCTAAATTTAATTATTTACCCGGAGTGTACTTTGTAGGACACCTTATTGCAAAGTATTCAGCCGGAAACATACTTTGTAGGACACCTCTACTGCGATTCAGCCCCAAGTAGACTTTGTAGGACCCCTTCTAATGTTTCCCCCGGGTCATAATTTTTAGGGCCCTCTATCTGCAATGTATTTAGCCCGGAGTCATAAATTTGTGGACACCTCACTGCAATTTTTTGCCCGGGGGTCTCTTTGTAGGACACCTTATTCAAAATTTTTAGCCCTGGAGTCGTCTTTTGGACACCTTTCTGAATGTATTAAACCCCGGAGTAGTACTTTGTAGGACCTTTTATCGCAATTTAGCCCCGAGGTAGTACTTTGTAGGACACCTCTACTCAATGTATTCAGCCCGGGGGTCATACTTTGTAGGCACCCCTTTTCGCAATGATTCACCCCGACATACTTTGTAGGCACCCTATCTGCAAGTATTAAGCCCCGGGGTCAGTACTTTTGGACACTTTATCTGCAATGTTTTCACCCCGGAGTCAGACTTTGTTGGGGCCCTCTCTGCAATGTATTTACCCCGGAGTAGTACTTTAGGACCCTCTATCGAAAATTTTTAGCCCCGGATCAGTCTTTTGGGGCAATCTTTTTAAATTATTAGCCCCCCAGTCGTATTTGTAGGAAACCCTATCTGCAATGTATCCCCCGGGGTTTACTTTGTAGGCACCTCTACTGCAATGTATTTAGCCCGGAGTCAGTACTTGTAGGACCCTTAACCGCAATTTATTAGCCGGGGTCAGTTCTTTGTAGGGGAACCTCTATCTGAATTTTATTCAGGCCGGGGTCATACTTTTTAGGCTCTCTATTGCAATGGATTCACCCCGGGTCAGTACTTTGTGGACACCTCTACTGAATTGTATTAGCCCGGGGGTTTAGTAATTTGTAGGACCCTTATCTGCGATTAGCCCCGGGGCTAATTTTTGGCCCCTCTATCTTTAAGTATTTAGCCCGGACTCTTTTTAGGGCAATCCCTATCTGCAATGTATCAGCCCCCGAGCGTTTTGTAGGGGAAACCCCTTTTCTGCAATGTATTTAGCCCCCCGGGCAGTCTTTTGGCCCCTTTTATCGAAAAAGTATTAAACCCCCGGATCGTATTTGTAGGACACCCCATCTGCAATGTATTTACCCGGATCTTTCTTTGTGGACACCCTATCTGCAATGATTAGCCCCAGGTAAATACTTTTTGGACCCTATTGAATGTATTCACCCCCGGGGTCAGTACTTTTTTGGCCCCTCATCTGAATGTATTCAACCCGGGAAAAAACTTTGAGGACACCTTATTCAATTATTTTTAGCCCGGGGTCGGGACTTTGTGGACACCTCTATCGCAATGTATTCACCCGGAGTAGTATTTTTTAGGACACCTCATCTGCAATGTATTCAGCCCCAGGTCAGTATTTGTGGCACCTCTATCTGCATGTATTAGCCCCCGGGTCAGTACTTTGTAGGGCCCTCTTCGCAATGTATTTAGCCCGAGTCAGTCTTTGTAGGCCCCTATCGCAAATGTATTAGCCCGGATCAATTTGAGGACCCCTTATTCAAGATTCAGCCCCGGAGTCAACTTTGTAGGACCCTCTACTGCAATGTATTTAGCCGGGGTAGTACTTTGTGCAACCCCCTATCTGAATGTATTCAAACCTGGACAGTACTTTGTAGGACCCTCTTCTCTTTATTTCCCAGTCAGTACTTTTGTAGGACACCTATCGCAATGTATTTACCCCGGGGTTTAAAACCCTTTTTTTTGGAACCCCTATCTGCAAAAGTATTCACCCCGGAGTCAGTCTTGTGGACACCCCTTTTAATGTTTCAGCCCAGAATCGTCTTTGTTTAAAATTTTATTGAATGTATTCAGCCCCCGGGTCGTCTTTGTGGACACCTCTACTGCAAAGTATTTACCCCGGAGTCAGTATTTGTAGGACAATTAAATTTTTTTTTATTCAGCCCCCAGCAGTACTTTTTAGGACTCTCTATCGAAAGTATTCAGCCCCCGAGTCGTCTTTGTAGGACCCATCTGCAAGTATTCGCCCCCGGAGTCAGTCTTTGGGAGGACCTTTCCCTGCAATGTATTCAGCCCCCCGGGGTCTCTTGAGGCAACTCTACGCAAATTTTTTCAGCCCGGTCAGTATTTTTTTGGAACCCCTATCTGCAAGGGATTCACCCCGGGTTCCGTATTTTTAGGACACCCCTTATTGCATGTATTCAGCCCCCAAATCAGTACTTTGTGGACCCTCTTCGCAATTATTCAGCCCCCGGGGGGCAAACTTTGTAGGGAACCCTATTGCAATGAATTAGCCCGGGTCAAACTTTGTAGGGAAATTCTATTGCAAGTATTCAGCCCAGCAGTACTTTGGGAACCTCTATCTGAATGTATTCCCCCCGGGTCAGTACTTTGTAGGGCACTTCTACTCAATGTTTCACCCGGGTCGTACTTTTTAGGGCACCTCTTTGCAAAGTATTCACCCGGAGTCTTCTTTGTGGGGCATCTATCTGCAATGTATTCGCCCCGGGGGTCAGTTTTCTTTTTAGGGCCCCCATCTAATGTATTCAGCCGGGGGTCAATACTTTGTAGGACACCTCTATTGCAAAGAAATTCCCCCGGGGTCAGACTTTGTGGACCCTCTATTGCAATGTATTCACCCCCCGGAGTCAGTCTTTGTAGGACACCTCTATCTGCAATGTTTTCAGCCCCTGGATTCAGTACTTTGTGGGACACCCTCTATTGCAATGATCAGCCCCGATTTCAGTGCTTTGTAGGACACCTCTATCTGCAATGTATTCAGCCCCCGGAGTCAGTGCTTTGTAGGCTGTATTTTTATAGTGTATGGAAACTTATGGTTTCTACTGTATGCAGGCCACTCTTTTCTGGTATTTTAATTTGCAAAAATTTGGAAAAGCATTAATCATTTTCTTTCCAATTCATAACCGCTTGCCACTTTGTGTCGCTCTATTACATAAAATATCAATAAAAGACATTGAAGTTTGTGGCTGTAATGTTCAAAAATGAAGAATGGTTCCAGGGGGAGGAAGACTTTTGCAATCCATTCTATGTATCAAAGAAACAGGGGGTTCTGCTGCCCAGTGAATGGGTCATTAAAATCTGATTGGTAAGGCTATGTTCACACGGTGTATTTGCAGGGCGTAATTACCCCCCCCCCCCGCAATTAACGCCTTTGTTGACCGGGGGCGGGGCGGGAGCGGGGGGCTGGCAGGGGGCACTTCGCCGGCCCATAGACTTGAATTGCCGCGGCGCGGTATCGCCATTTAGAAATTCACATGTCAATTTTAATCTCCCGCCGGCGGCGTCGGGGGGTGGGGAATGGAGACTTATCCATAGTTTTCTATGAGATGTAAAATTACCGTAATGAATGGGCCGTTTTCGGCCCGTAATTTGCGCACTTCGGCACGTAATTACGGACCGAAATACGGCCCATTTTAAGCCGTGTGAACATGGCTTAAGAGTGCTAGGTACAAACTGCAGACAGACCGTTCAATGGGATATACCAAAACAGCCAAGTAAAATGACTGACATATGTAGTTTAAGGGGTGCTCCCAATGTACACTTTGATGGCATATTGATAAGATATGCCAACAAAGTCTGGTAGATATGGGTCCCACCTCTCTCAGCAATGGGCCCCCGAAAGTGTCATCTCAGAATAGCGAGCAGGTTACACTCTCCATTCTGTTCTAAAGGAACTTCCAGTACAGTGGAGCAGTGTGTACTTTGTATTCCTGCCATAGAACAGAATAGAGAGTCATGTGCAAGCGTAACCTGCTCTCCATTCTGAGCTGATACACCTTGTAGAAATTCCACACTTGACAGCACAGAACTTTCAATGAGGAAACAACGCGTTTTCAGCGCTGACATACATTGTGTGAACTCTCCCAAAAGGGGCAAAATGTAAAATGATTTCTGCCAGTATCTCAACGTAATAAAGGCGCACATTTTTGCATAAGTGGCACTTGTACAAATGAATTGCGATTTCTGAGCTGTTTTATCCCAAGCTTGTAAGGTTTGGAAAATGGTCGGAGCTTAGCAAAACAGTGTAGTCTCACACTGTCTGACAAATTTCCTTAATTTTGACCAAAAAAGTGGAGCAAATTAAAGGGTGTGTTATATGAGTTGGGAGAGCAGAGTGTATAAGGGTGTGTTATATGGGTGGGGGAGGGAGAGTGTATTATTATTATTATTATTTATTTTAAAGCGCTATTGATTCCATGGCGCTGTACATTCGAGGGGGTATACATATATAACATATGTCAAACGAGTATAAGGGTATGTTATATGGTAGGGGGAGCAGAGTGTAAAAAGGCTGGTTTTATGGGTGGGGGAAAACAGAGTGTATAAGGTGTGTTTTTTGGGGAGTGGGAGCTGAGTGTATATGGCCTGTTCATGTGTTATATCGGTGGGGGAAGCAGAGTGTATAAGGGTGTGTTATATCGGTGGGGAGAGTGGAGTGCATAAGGGAATGTTATATGGTCAGTGGGAGCAGAGTGTGCAAGGGTGTGCTATATGGGTGGGGAAGCAGAGTGTATAAGGGTGTGTTATATCTGGTAGATAAAGTGACTTAGTTGCCCAGATCCTTCACATAGAGCTATCACTGGGAGTGGAGCATAGAGGGCTCAGGAAGCCTTTATTACACAGCTCAGAGGGGAGTAAGAGGAAGACAGTGAGAACACACACATACAGACAGCAGCTAGTGTTGAAAGCTCAAGCAGCCAGTTTCACACAGCTCAGAAGGGAGTGTGCACAGAGAGTGCAGGACAGTCAATCTTTTTAGTCCATACTTCAGAAAGTAATTGTGCTCCGCAAAAAAAGCCCAGACTGAATACGGACTGTTAACTTACGTTTAATCATAACTCTCTTTGAGGGAGCTATGATCCCCCGTTTTCTTATACTCATACGCGTGGTGGGTGAAAAGGAAGCGGAAAATTGTCTCTTCTTCACAGTGCTCGTGCTGGGATAAGTTATATGAGAGTCTGCTAGAGTCGGCACACAAGAGCGCACTTTAGATAAGTAGTGCCTTGGCCAGTGCAAATTTCTAAAACACCCGGTGCCTTGTGGCGCACACAGGTACGTGACCACAAAGAGTAGTATGTATCATAAAAACTATGTTTTGGAATGAATTAAGGCACAGAAAAATCTGTTGCGTTGTTGACTGCACAACTAGGGACTTTTCAATTACGATCTATGGGGATGGTTTACAGTTGGTTTTTGATGAGTTTCGGAATGGGAATTTCCACCATTGATTCCGTATTCAATTACGAGGTTGGGGACTGGACCCTGAATACTGATAGATCTGCCCCTTTGTGTCTTCTAGATGTGAGATCTAAATATATGAAAGTAAAAGGTGGGGGGGCGTGGCCTGGTGTTGGCTGATGGACCGGTCGTGCTTAGACTGTGCTCCGTCCAGTGCTAATAATTAATCAGACTTAGGCACCTTCATCATGGGACCCGGACGTATCAAAAAGACACCCGGAACCAGCGGAAAAACAATCGGAAGGCGAGGGCGCTGCAAATTCATAATTACTTTGCGCCGCTGGCCAGATTGGGATCAGGAGGGCCCCGAGCCGCTCACTCTCTCCCAGACCCATCTTCCCAGCCGCGTGTGATACGAGACGGGACTCCTCATGCAGCGGCGGGAATCCCCCTTCCCGGCAAGATGCGGGAAGGAGAAGAAACACAGCCAGCGGGTCCCCGTTCGCCTTCTGAAAGTCCTCCGCAGCGAGGGGCAGAGAGCGGAGGAAGAATAGTGCGGCCCGGACGTCCACGTGGGCAGCGTCTTCTTTCCAGGCGGCCATTGCGGCGCGGGAATCGGAAGGAGAGCGTCGCAAAGGCTCGGTGAACTGACTGCCACCCGACATACTGGAGCGGACCGGGCAGCAACGGCCGGTTGGGCCGGCAGTAGAGCGGAGAAGATAGAGGTAGGCTGGCGATCTCACCCCACGCCGCACACTAACCATTCTTGTTGAACTGGGCCCAGGTGGTGGTAGCATGCGGGCCTCCCCCAGCCGCCACCGTCGGGCCACGTACATTCTAGGGACTGGGCTGCTCCCATCCCCTGCTGGCTCCTGCCACTGAGCACCAAGCCAGACCCCTCAGCCACAGAAGCACGGCAGTTGCCGCAGCTTCCCTCTGGCGCATGGGACACCCCTGGCCAATGTATGGAGCGGCCTGGTGAGTGGGATCTATGACTTCCCCAGCAAGATGACCCCTCCACAATGCTTAACCAAAGCCTGCTAACGTCGGGCCATTAATACAGGATCAACTCCAGGGCTTTCTGTGGAGTCGGCTGGTTGATCCCATGAAGGGCACGTCCAGCCTAGCCAGCGGACTGTGGGATCCTCAGCATCTGTGGCACATCTCATAGGACTTCTCTGCGATTGAGAGTGTAGGCCAGTTGCTCCGGGTCGCGGGTCCGAGCTCACAACCAAGCACGGTCTCCTCAATGTCACAGATACCCAGGCCACGCGCTAACAGAAAGCTCTGATTTCTCCTATGTTCAAAAGAGACTGCTCTTCAGGCGCTACAAGGGCACCCGGAGCTCCAGGCTCTCTTGTCCTTATTACCAACAAAAAGCGATTTGGCGGCCTTGACTGCAGACCTGAAGGTTGCCTGGAGGAAAGATCTGTATGTGTACCAGAAAGACGTTTATGCCATTCAACAGAGAGTACAGAACCTGGAGAGTGTCCAGGAGTCAGGTTTGAAGAAATTCCCCTGGTGATGTGCAGGTTGCTCTCGTTAAAACACTCCACCAACTCACCAATCGCTGGCTGGACCAGCTCGATTGATTCTGGAATCAAGGTAATTCAGGCGAAAAACGTTCAGAGTCCGCGGTTTGCCCTGAACGATCAAAATCGCAGGAGTTAGCAGGGGCCCTCACTAGGCTCTTCAATATCAGCTACTAGCAAGCCAGATGACGACCCATATCGAGCTGGGATCCGTGCTCATCGCACTTGAGACCCCTCAAACGCAAGACCTGCTCCGGACCCCGAAGGGATGTTGATCTGTCGGTGTGCATATACTTTTCCTCAGCAATGAATGAGATCTATTTACGTGACTAGTTAACAATTCCTTGTTCTTCGTTGGCACGAGGGCGCAGCTGTGGCTCTCTTCCCGGATCCTCTCCGGCGTACTATGAGGTCGAGGGCACCTGAAAACCGCTCATACCAACTCTATGCAGGCATCGGAAACATTCCGTATCCGCTGGGGCTACCCTTTGCGCTTCAAGTCCGTGAAGGGGCGGAGAGGACTTGTGATTTCCGATCATTGGCGGACCTTCCTCATCTTCCTGTCATGCCTGGGTCTCCCAAACGTGGATGGAATTCTACTTGATTGGGACCTCCTCGGCTGCCTCTTTTTTCATGAACCAGCGACACCACGTCCAGGCGGGAAACTGCCCCAAGAGATGTGGGGACACTCGGGAATGCTCCAAGCTCAGCGACCGGCCGGGAGTTTCTGACAAGCTTCCCAGTACAGGAAGCCTTCTAAGGGGACTTCGCTTGAGTGATTCCTCAAATTCAAGACCGACGAGGGTACATTTGCAGCACTTAAGTGTTTTTAATTAACTTCTTTCATTATTATGTTGTATGTGGCTCAAGTGGCCCTCTCTCTCCGGTGGATCTTTGCTGATAAGATCTTTTGCCGGTTCAAAGATTTCTTGGAGGGGGACATTGGTCCACTAAGTCATATCATAATGTTGGTCTTGTTATTCAGACGTTGTGATTGATGGGCGGAGGTACCCTTACCTTCCTACATCAAACATGTCTGTTCCTTCCCTATTACCTTATTCCCCCCCGCTCCCCTTTTTTTTTTTTTTTTCTCCTCCACCTCTTTCCCCTCATCCACTTCCTCTCCCACCTAACCTTTTTTTCTTTCTCACCCGCTCTCTCCCAGCTCCACATCCACCCTCCACCCTCCCCCCGCTGGTTGCCAACCCACCCTTGCTCCTGACTCCCCTCTCGTCAGACACAAAAATTGGTGCCTTTCATCAAAGGTGATTTGTAACACGGAGTGGCTCTTTAGTAGAATGTGTAGGAAATGTTTCTTGCAAATTTTCTATTGTTCGCTTACGAGCGGGCCTCCGCCACCAGCCACAGTCCCCATGTAGGATGGTGGCTAGGGACACCGATGTCTAAGCCACAGCAGTTTGTCTGCTAGAAAATGTTAGTTTTTTTTTTGCTGGTTCTCTTTTTCCCACATGGCCAGCTCTTGTTTAGGCTTTTGGTTTTTTAAGTGCTGTCTGCTTCCAGCTTTCGGGTGGTGTTGAGTGGTGGGGTTCGTGCGGGAGGGGGCCGATGGGGATTTTTGACCCCCTATGTGTTGTTGTCACTGTATAATCCCTTAATGTTTTGTTAAGGGATTTTAAGATACCGGTGAGGAAGTCGCGTAGTTTTTTTATAATGCTCAATTGTAGTATCGCACATATTGTGTGTCCAGGAGAAACATTTCTCAAGAGCCACGCTTCGGCCCATTCGTGTTAGGTATTATCACTCCTGGGTGCCATATCCAGCAATCTTCATCAGGCCAAGACAAAAAGGGGGGGTGGCGGATTCGTGTGTGTGTTTCTTAAATCGCTCGTCATTGAGATTTTAGTGGGGTGAAGGTGGACACCGATGATACAGGAACGAAGCGCGTTCTGTCTTTGTGTGTGAGGTGCAGCGCGCGGGGGGTGCCAGTTTACATTTAGCACAACGTCTATGCCCCCGATACCAAGGGTCAGGTCTCCCTTTCTGGCCCGTGTGTTGGATGAGTTTGAAGACGCTTTATTCCCAAGGCCACATAATCCTATGTGGAGACTTCAATATCCAACTGCAGCCTCTCTGAGGTTGATACCTCTTCGAGGAAAACTTTCCCTACTCTTTCTCACCAAATGAATCAAAGTAAGAGGCTGATCCGGGGACATTGACAAAACTGTGCGTCATCTGGCGCAATACTTGAACCACTACGGCCCGCGATTACACGTTTTCTATTCGCTCATCCACGCACAGGGGTTATAGTAGGTTCGACTATTTTTTTTGGTCAGGCACTCTACTTGCTGTCGAGTGTGGTCAAATGCTGAGTGTCGTAACTATCCTTCTTACACTCTGGACCACGCGCCGGTATGATGCACTTTGTGCACTCTGCCTGATGGGCCGCAGGACCTCTTCACCGGAAGCTTAACGATAATCTCTGCTATGATGATGCGTTATATGTCTGGCGGATGTTATCCCAACAAAAACGCTAGCATTCCATAAATGACCTTGCCTCAGAATCCCTCCTCGCCCCATGTTAAGTGGGAATCCTTAAGTGTGTTTTGAGAGGGGTTCTCATTATGGCAATGGATCCCGGATGAAAAGAGAGGCGGCGGGGGGGAAAGCTGAAGATTTCTTCTGGATTAGGGCTCGGGAACCTTGGTGGAGGACTAAGCTCACTAAGGCTTATGGGCAGAGGGAGGACCTTAGGCTCCTTGTTGCAAAACACGGCATTGATATCCTTAGGCTTCTCGACCATGAAAACACAAGACGGCCTAACAAGCGTTATGCGCGAAACACTTTCTACCAGTGGAGCTATTATAACGAGCAGGAAGGAAATGCTTGCCCGAGCATTGAGGGAACATGCGAGCCTCGCTTTTTATGTTCCGGCGGGTGAAACTGGCTCGGCGAGGACAGAGTACATAAGACCCCTGAATCTTTGAATTCATTCTACGCTTGTTTTACCCAAAAGTTGTACAACCTACCTAAAAGACTGTCCTTTGGGAAGATACGCCTAGATTGACGGAATCCTCGAGGCCTCAGGCATTACCCAGGTTCAAGCATGATAGGCTACATCTGCTTGAAAGGCCGTTTCACCAAGGGAAGAGATTAAAGTGCCATAGTGACATGCGGGACTGGGAAAAGTCCAGGCCCCGTGGGTACACAGCAAAGGGTTCTTCCAAGTACATATCTAACGAATTAGTAGACCCGTTACTTGGCCTCCTTCAAACTCGGTATCCTCCTGCCTGAACCACTTTTCTCTCAGGCCTTTCTAGGCGACATTCGATTACGTGATCACCCAAAAGGAGGGCAAGGACCCCACTCCTTGTTCTAGTACGGCCACATCTCCTCTCATTTGGGATAACCAAACTTTTCGCACTCAAAAATGTTAGAGGGTCAGACCTTAATGGGATTCTGGGGGACTGGGTGCAACCGGGACTCCAGGTGAGGTTGTACCCTGACTATGGGAGGCTAGGGGACAACACCCTGAAGACCTTCTCTACCGTTCATTCATCAGGCTGGAAAGTGCGGGGTGCACCTTTCAGCTGCTATCTTTAGACGCCGACAAAGGCGTTTGATAGGGTGGAATGGGAACTTATGTGGGGCGCTGTCTGGAGGGACTTAGGTTATTGGGCAGTGTTGTTATACATCGTATTATGGCTCTCTACTCGCACCTCTGCTCAGGGGCGTTAGGGTCAAAGGGCACTCTCTTTCTTCCAACTTGTAAGATTAGGAATGGACACCCAGCGCGAGGGGTTCTGTCCCCCTTTCCCCTATCTATCTGTTCTCAAGAATGGAACTTCTCCTAAAACTTTACGAACACAATTCCGTTTTCGGGGATTCCATGTGTTGAATCGCTGCAGTTACAATGTGTTCACGGCCTTCGCCTGGACGATGTTTTGCTTTTATCTGTCACCCAAAACCCCACCACCTGCGCCTCCCGGTTTTTAATGGACGACGATTAAGACTTCGGCAACCTGCCCCACACCGAAGTAATTTTAGATTAATTTTCATAAAATCGTGTGGCATTGGGGATTAAACATGTAGGGAATGAGGTAGATGGGGAGGACTGAAAAGACAATCCTTCCCGTTTGTATGGCATCAGAAGTCCCTTAAATAACTAGGGGTTACTATTCCGGGAGAAACGAATCTGACCGGACATTTTGCATTGATATTTTGCCCCATAATGGCCAGGTTCTCTTCCTCGAACCCCTAGCGCGTTGGTTAGAGCGACGAGACCGTGCTAATGGCTCGGTCACGTATCACAATATAGGAAGTTGATATTAATCCCCCGCCTTTTGTATCTGTTCCTAGACGATTTACCCCTCTCCTCTCGGTTCCTTTTTTAAATCCTCCAAAGAAATATTGGTGTGGTTTATCTGGGGGCAATGGAAGAAGCCAGATTGGCGTGGAATTACGCTCATTATGGACCACGGGTCGGAGGGGGGGCTAACCCTTGCAGGTATAAGAGCTTATGTACTTGGCGGCCTCCACAGTTTTAGTTTATCTGATTGGTTCCATTCATCGGCATCCAAGATCTGGGTCTTCTCGCTAGAAGCTCATTGTGTGAGGCACCACTGGACAGCACTGCCAGCGGACGGGCAGGGTAGCTTTCCCCAGAAGTCCGCATTGTTTCCCTCCATGGGTCTCGCAAAATGCATCGGATGCTTTGTGCGGAGGACATGTCATATGGTAGGATGCATGACCTGTTTGTTGGTCCAAACGGACCTTTGACCCGGTCTTGGGTTAATCGGAGCTCGCGGGATTAGGAACTGGGAGGTGCCATCACACCCATTGTACTCAGGGACACTTTTACACGCTACTCACTGAAGACTGGGGGGAGGAAATCCACCCTGGTGTGGGGGATGGAAAGTGTCGATTGACTGGTTTCGGTGGATACAGATCTCAGCACTTTTATATGATTAATAAGGTAGAAAACTGTAAAACCAATGCACCGAGGACCTTGACTCCCTTTGTGAGCCTCATGCCTTCAGGACGGCTATCGATCCCCATCTATCTCACAAATTATATCAAAACTTTTGTGCGAGCGGATTGACCGGAGCACTCCTCACCCCCCCATCAGCCTGTGCCTGGGGAGGGGAGATATTCAGAGAGCAAAATATCGTATGAGGAATCTGGACGAATTCTTATATTGTTAGCAATAATATATCTTTAGTCTGTCCGGTCGTTGACTAGAGCTAAACTTTAAAATAATTTTCCGTGGTATCGGGGACCATGCCTCTGCTGCATCAGATTCATACCCGGCAGGATCTCCGCAAGTGTTCGGAGATGTGGCCAAGTATGAATCAATGGGGACATGTGTGGTGGTGTGCACGCAATAGTTCCCCCTTATGGGAGTAAGGTAGATTGCTTCATTAAAACTAGTGACTGGTACACAGCTGTTCTGAACGAACAATTGGTCCTTGATGCTATTCCATGATCCCGTACGTGCAACCTCGAGCTTCAAAAGGGAGGATATCATCATTCCTTATGAATCGGTAGGCAGCGAGAGCCCTAATCCCTGACGGCTTTGGCGATTCAGGGATCCCCCTCATTCTCTGACTGATTTGGTTTTAAGGAGATTCTTTTTCCTCAACGCATGGAGGGGGGGAAAATATTTAAATTTTTTTTGGAGGCATAGATAACATAGATGGAGGGAGAGATACGGGGGCGGAAAATCTGGGAGCCGTGGATTGCCTTCATCAGCATTCTCCTCGGTTCGCACCTCCTGTGTATTGCGCAGCTGGGCGGTGGGTAGGTGGCCATTTCCTCTCGGGATTGATTAGTAGGAATGATCCTTCCTGTTTCAGGCCCCTGGTACGGGACCTGGGCCCACAGCGCCATTTCGGATACAGTAGTTTTCCATTCAGTGTGGAAGACAGCTATTAATAAGTTGAGTTTTTGTTGTTATCCATAACGTTAGACCCAAAGTGCCTAGGTTTAATCTTCTTACACTATCAAGGGAGACCTTTATTTTGCTGGTTTGCCATTCATATAGGTATATGTGTATAGCTATTTGTGTGTGCTTTCTGTGCATATGTTTGTACATATTGCAGGTTATTTTGGGACACTTTTCTTTTATTTATGTGCTCCTGCTCAATATGGATTAACCTTTCTTGATTAATGTGGATGTAATGTATGCTTTTGAAATAAAGATTGGAATTTGAAAAAAAAAAAAAAAAAAAAAAAAAAAAATAAAAAATGAAAGCTTAAAGTAGTGAACCTGATGGCAGTAACGTGACGTGTGAGGAGCTTTGTGCAGCAGGAGGTGGACATTGTGCAGGGCAGTAAGGTAAGCCGCTGAATACTTTAGAGGGTGGGCTCTTGGAGAACAGCTTCGACTTCTCTGCTTGCTACAAGCTCTATGGTTGGGATGGACTGCACACAAAAAAAGTATATCCTCTGTGTTGGGACCAGAACCTGAACGTGAAGAGGAGTGGATAAGGGGGAGCAAGGGAGCACAAGCGGACCGGGAGGTAAGTATCAGGTTTTTGGTTTTTTTTGCCACGCATGGCACCTATTTCTGTGAACTTGTTTTTGCGTGAACAACCCATTCAGAACTGACAAGCGGCGAATGTCCCAAAACACGCCCAAATACAATGCCTGTTTTTTGTTCTCAGTTTGCGGCAAAACTCCACTTTTGACGCCATATTATGGTGTAATTGATGTCATACACTAAAAACTTGGCGCCATTATACGCCCGGGAATGACACTTGTAATGCGCCTAAAATATGGTGCACTGTGCGCCCCCGTAGCGAAATTACACCTATTGTGCGCGCCTTACCGTATGTTATGCGCCCCCGGCGGCCAAATGGCCCTCAGAAGACGTATACACAACCATTGATTCCTCAGGATATGCTCTATGTGCCGAGTGTTGAGCAAATGGTTGTCTATATTTTTATTACAATGCCCCATTTTTTGAATACAATGCCCATTTTTTGGATATGATGCCCCATTTTTGTTGATGCAAATGTGCATCTTTTTTGTTTATATAATGCGCCCTTTTTTGATACAATGTGCCATTTTAGGCGCATTAAGTTCTCTATACAAGGTATACTTGACGGCAATTTTTAGAAAGTATCGGACTTTCAGGCGCACTTTACACTGATTTAATGCGCCTAAAACTGGGCATAGATTCCCACTTTCGGAAATGTCGCCCCAAAGTGTTGCACCATGTGAACAAAGTAATGTTGGAAATGGTAAAGGGTGATGAGAAGGAAGCAAACAAATGCTATAAGTTACACTGTGCTTCCTGGAACTGTTTGACAAAAAATCTCCTGTAGGCCCCATTCACTGGAGCGGCCGTTGCTCTTTATAATAGTTCCCCTCTTTCTAAGAACTTGAACACTTTTATGTTTTGTTTTGTTTTTTAAACATAATTTTTATTACATTTTACAATAACAAAAACATAAAATAAACTGTCCTTCGATGAGCAGATACCCAACTTGATACACAAAGAAATAATATAAGGCATCCTTTAGTACAGAATAGATAAAGTACTAAGCAATGAAAGTACTAAATAGCCACTAATGACATACTTTGGCATCATAATAATAATAAGGATGTAGCAAAAAAGAAGTCTCCATCTTCACTAATAGAAAGTAAACAAAAAAAATAATAAAAAAGTAACCCACTCACCCAATAAAAACAAACAAAAAAAAACATAAAAACAAAACAATCACAGAACAGTGGTACCCATACGCAGTTATGTTATAAGAGACCATAATAACATAACCTATGTTATAGCACGTATGGTCTGGGATAAAATGTGGGAAAAACAAAATCCTATTGCTGACCACACATGCTGCAGTGAGCGTCACACGGCCCCGTCCCCTCAAAGCCGAGGGAAGAGGAAATAGATTAGAAGGGCATATTCATCCACCCAAACACGTTTATGTTTTTACCTACATAAAAGGACTTGTTCTTGTGGGATGAGCTGAATTTTCAATGACACCATTTTGGGGTAAACATTTTAACATTTTCTAAAGGTGAAAAATCTAACCCTCAAAAACAGCAAATCTTGTTATTTGGTGGGTGGAGACATGGGGCGGGGTTTCGGTTAATTTGGGCAATACTTTAACCCTTTAATACCCTCCGCCAAAAAATTAACACGGCTTTAAGGATGTATGGAACAGGCTCACTCACTCAGCCCGCACCATATGTGACAGGTGGCTGCTGTATGTAACAAAGGTCCACCTACCTAAAATGGGGTCCAACCTTCTGCCTATCTAATTTAGCGGTTCAACTATCTACTATATTGCGGGTTAACCTAATATAGAGGGATGTCTATAGCCGTCTGGGGCACTTTTACTTTTTGGGGTACAAGAGGGCATTATTTCCATTTAGGGATTTGAGGAATCTTAAGATTTTATTTTGTGCTAAATCCTGCAGAGGCGAATCAAGACTGAAAAAAGACATCATGTCGGTCTAGGGGGGATAGAAAAGAAAAAGAAAAGAGAACTGCTCCCATCAGAGAAGACGTCACCTGTGAGTGTAACTGCACTGTAATCACTTATGTCCAAAGCCTGGGTACACTGGTTTCTACCACTATATGAGCACAGTACAGAGGTAATATTACAGTCTGCAGAGCCTGTGTACACTGGTATCTACCACTATATGAGTACAGTACAGAGGTAATATACAGTTTGTAGAGCCTGTGTACAGTGGTCTCTACCACTATTAATGGTCCACTGTTTGGATAAGGTTATTATACAGTCTGCAGAGCTGTCGTACACTGGTCTCTACCACTATATGATCACTGTATGGAGGTAATATACATTCTGCAGAGCCTGTGTACACTGCTGTCTAACACTATTTGATCAATGTATGGAGTTATATACAGTTCTTGCAGCCCTGTGTACACTGGTGGTCTACCACTATTTGGTCTCTGTTTGGAGGTAATAGACAGTCTGCAGAGCCTCGTGTACACACTAGGTTGTCTACACTATTATGGCTCACCTGTTTGGATGTAATGTACAGGTCTGCAGAGAGAGCCTGTGATACAACTGGTGTCTTCCAAACTATATGGGGGAAAAAAATTAAATTTTTTTGGGGGTTATGGAGGTATTATACAGTCTGCAGAGCCTGTGTACACTGCTGTCTACCATTTTATGGTCACTGTATGGAGGTAATAATACAGTCTGTAGAGCGGTGTACACTGGTTGTTCTACCACTTATATGGTCCACTGTTACAGGGGTAAAATACTGTCTGCAGAGGCCTTGCATGTTTACACTGCGTAATCGAACACTATATGATCACTGTATGGTGGTAATATTACAGTCTGCAGTGCATGTGTTACACTGGTGTCTTCTCTATTTGGTCACTGAAAAATTGGACGGTATACACAGTCTGACAGAGTGTGTACACTGTGTCTACCACTTTATGATCACTGTATGGTGGCTTATATACAGTCTGTAGATAAGCCCCTTTTTTTGTTTTTTGGTTTTACCATGGTGTCTACCACTTTTTATGGTCCACTGTTATGGCAGGTAATTTACAGTCTGCAGTGCCTAGTTCACTGGTGTCTACCACTTTTTAGTCACTGTATGTGGTAATATACAGTCTGCAGGAGCTGTGTTCAACTGGTATCTATAACTCACTATATGATCGCACTTGTATTGGAGGTAAATATACAGTTTTGCAGAGCATGTGTACACTGCTGTCTATCCACTATATGGTCACTGTATGGAGGTAATATACAGTCTGCAGAGCCTGTGGTCACTGGTTGTCTACCACTATGGTCCACTGTATGGAGAGGTTATTCACACCAGTCTGCAGAGCCTGTGTACACTGCTGTCTACCACTATAAAAGTTGCGGTTTGGGCTGTTAGTATTTTTTTTATCTATTTATTTTTGGATGGATTATTTTATTTTACATGTCGTGCTCCCATTAAGTCAGAAAAAGACCTCTGGGAGGAAAGTTTTATAGATAACTTTTTTTAACCACAAGATAGTGACCGGAGGCCTCGCCCAACGATCGCCAAGTTCTTTCACTATGTAACTAAGGAAACCATTTTTCTTGCGCGGGCGCCTATCGCCAACAAAGGTCTCTGGGGAGTTGCGCGGTCACATAATATTCGATCATCCTGGAATTCTCAGCTTCAAGTGGCGGCCAGTGTAAGCTCTTCTCTCCTGTTGTAAGGTGTCCTGGTGGAGAGAAAAAATCATTAAGTATCCAGTTATTGTTCCATGGCCTGGCTAAATTAAGGTTACGCATCACACGGTCACAATATGCCTTCTTCACGGATCCAGTGGGCCCGACGAGACATGCTTTCTTCTGCGGGATTATACCTGTGCAAGACGATAACATGTACGCACTCGCTTATAAGGAGAGACTCTTTGATTCTCTCTTTGTTGCTTAACTTGTTATAAGTTTTGTTTCTCGTTCGTTTTCTTGTTTTTGTTTTCCTTTTATTGTTATCTTTTAAGTTCATTTACCAGTTCCCTTTCTTCATTTTCAGATTTAACTTCTTTCCCTCCGGGGTGTGCGCGAGTAACAGTTCTCATGTTTATTATAGTCCGGTTTCGCCCTGCTCGCTGGGGACGGGTCAGACTGGCTCTACACGCAATTTCTCTAACCTAAGTGTCTGCCACGAGCCGGGGATTGGATGAGTACTAACCCTTCTTATTTGACCTCCACATGCCCACTACTGATTACACTCAAAAATGTATTCTTGGAACGTAGCGGGCTAAATTGTCAATTAAGCAGAAGCGAGTGATGACGCCACTAGTAAGCGAACTCACCCCGACATTAGCGTTCTCCAGGGAACCCTTGGCGGGTGGGAGGACTGGTGTGAGTTGAGGGCTCCATGGATTGGTCGCTGATCTTGAGCAATAATCTTTTCTCAAGAAATCTGGGGGGTTGCGATCCTTCTAAGCAATCACTTAGCTATCAAATATTGGCCCATGTGTTGTAGTGATTCCAGAGGGGCGCTATCTGTATGTTAGACTACAGGTTTGCGGGAACAACAGCTTTTTCACTCCTGAATGTTTTGCTCACCAATCCTGCAATGTCGAGAATTTTTTTCAACAACTCATGTGATTTTCTACTCTCCAAGCACGATAATCTTATAATCGGTGGAGACTTTAACGCGGGTGCTCTCCCCTAGTCTGGACAGGTTCTCTCACCACTACTGTAACTACCGCGCCAGTGACAAAGATTAATACATATTGATGCAACAACTCCCCAACTTATGTGACACTGCGTAGGGTACAAACATATAGATGAGCTTGATTCACCTTTTTCCTCTCGGCAGTTTCATAATACACATTCTCAAGTTATTGACTCTTTTAATTCTTGATTCCACTTTCTCCATACAAGTTTGTTCAACCCACATTTGCCGCCATAACAATTTCAGATCAAATGACCCCCTATTTCATATGTGTCTGCAATTTGGACGTTCCACGCGGACAAAGAAGATAGGAAACTGACGATTCCATCGTAATTGTGGGAATTCCACAGATTTTCATTTTTCGCACTATTTAGACGTTAAACTGGGGAATAATTTTCATCGATGTCCATTACACTTTACCAAGTTTTCTCTCTCTCTTCCTCATGCTGCGAACGTCCAAGGCGGTTATGCAAGGTCATGGTCCTATCGGAATTGGTTTCACTGTTGCGAGATCCCAAGGCAGCAGACAGGCGTATACTACCTTACATGTTAGTCTTCTGGAGGACCCATAGAAATAAACTCTTATTTAGCAACACCCCGATGATTCTCACAACGGGCTTATTTTGGAGGCCAAACGTCTCCTGGATGCTAACACCTTCCACAAGATAAATGGCAACTTGTAGAACAATTCGAAATAAAAATCCTTTTTCCTGTTTGGGGAGGAGGTCGGGTAGGCTTCTGGCACGAACTTACTAAACCCACTCTTCGAAAAAATTTATTCTTAGAATACGCACCCCCACACCGGGGTAACAGGGTTGCTGTAACAGACTTCAAGGGCCACATACAATAGATGCCTTCTGTGCATTTTATACTGCTTTGTATCAGGAGCATCCATTTTCAGGCCCAAGGCAAGTGAGATTTAATTTACTCTTACTCAACCCCCCAAATTAACAACGGATCAGGAGGGAACAATTTTTCGTGCCCCTATTTCATCAATAGAGGTTTAAGGAACAGCTATTAATAAATTGAAAAAAAAACCAATAAGTCGCCAGGCCTGACTGAATTTTATGGGGGTGTATGATAAGTCTTGCGGGAGTCTTTCGTCCCAGATCCTTAACAGACCTCTATAATGACATATATTTGCCAATAAACACTCCGAGTACGAAGCATTTCAGGAAAGCCGTAACAGTGCTATCACTATAGACCTGGGAAGGATCGGAGGGATTGTGGGTTCATACCGCCCGATATTCCCTACCTCAATACTGACTATATAATATTTGCACCACGATTCTACGCGGACGGTAATGCAGGATTCCTCCGCAGCTCTTGACTCCAACGCAGCTGGGTTTGTGAGGGGAACGACATCTACTCGGGGTATCCGCACAGCAATTGCATGTGCGACAATTGCTGCTTCCAACCCTAGCCCTTCCCACTATACTTTGCTCCTCGGCTTACGAATGCCGAGAAGGCGTTTGACTTCATATCTTGGAAATTCTTAAACACACTCCGTGAGGTACAAGGGGCTTCGGGAACACACTTTCTTGACTTTCTTATTGGTTTGCTGACCTAAAGCATCCACTCTATCCTCCACAATTAATGAGTTAAACTACCGTCCATTCTCATTAGTTTGTGGAGCCAGACGGGGTTGTCCACTTTTCCTGTTCGACTTGCGCTAGACCCGTTCCTCCGACTATTTACCAAAAATGGGGGGGATTTTCAAGGCATCCTTGTTTGGCAGTACAGAAATTCGTTTATCCGCATTTGCGGATGATCTGCTTGCTTTTGTCTCACAACCAACGAGGGACACTCTCGCCCAGCTACTGGCGGAGGTGAAACAGGAAGGGGGCACTTTTGGGCAGATACTAGGGTCTATCTTAGCAAAATCAGAGGTTTACTTACTAAGACGGCCTTTCACTTCATTAAGGACCACAACTTTGCGTTAAAATGGCCAGAGAAAATCTCTCCATAAACTATATGGGGAGTTCAGATTACTAGACTCCATGCTAAATTATACTCGGTTAATATTGACCTATTTATAAAATTTTCTCATGAAAAAAACTATTGCTGCTTGTTAAGCTTCACGTTTTATCGTTTGCGGTTGAATCAAATTCTTTTAAAAGTGGTGGTCTTACCGAGGCTACTGTACTTTTTCACGAACCCTTACTTTGTTTCTAGCGTCCTCGGGATGAAAAATTAATTAATAGGATTGTTTGCCTCTTTATCTGGTTGGCAAACGTCCTCGTGTCCCTTATATTTTATTGCACCAGCCCAAGTCCCGATGGTGGACACTAATTTCAACGGATACTAAACTCCTCACAACCTTGCTGCCTCATGTGTATCTTACAGGATTGGATAAAGGGATCTAAAAACAATTTCACGCAGGAGGACTTTGGAGGCACAACTATCCCCCCCTACCTCCCTGATTAAATCTTTTACATTTTTTGTATGGTCTATTACTCGGGAGGGATTATGAGAGAACCCGTTGTTCATGGCTTCTGGGGAAGACATGGGTGGCCATTCGTAGGAACAACAGGGTCTATCAGTGGGAATGGAAATTTTTGTTTATTTGGCCTCACATTTTTTATAACCCCGCACTTTCAGAATGGCAAAAAGACCACCCACTTTTTAACTATTGGTCTGATAGGGGGCCTTTGTAAGGTAGGAGAGCTGTTAGCATGTCCAGGATAGGGAAGGTGTTTGTCCTTTTAATTTCAGCTTTGCACTAAATTTGATTTTTCATACGCCTCACATACACTGTTCCATCTTTTTGCAGAACTGAGCTATGCGGCTGGTGGTAAGAAGGTCTTTGGGGCAACCTGATGGGGAAGACACGGTCCTTGATTTACTTCTCCCAGGGCTCCAGGTTCAGAGGTAAGGTGTCTAAGTTTCACTTACATCTCAGGTCATTATTAGACTATGGATCTAGACCCTCAGGCCCTAATTGATGGACCATTGATATCCCTAACTTGCATATTGAAGATTTATTAGTGGCACACTCCCGACTAACTAAACATATCCCTAGCATTTCCTATTGGGAGATGTCCTTAAAAATTTTACACCGCGGTTATACAGTATATCACCGCACCGTAGTTTTTTGATGGGAGGTACCCCTTCACCGGCTTGTGCCAGATGCGGGGAGAGCATCGCGGATTTATTCCATTGTTTCTGGAATTGTCCAGTTAATCAATCCTTCTGGAGGAGAATATACCGCTTCGTCCGAACTCACACATTGTTTGACGTTCCCTTCTCGCCAATGTGGGCTCTTTTTGGAATTCTAGACCCAAACTTACGAGTCTCACCTCACACCAAGAAATTATTATCATGCATCTCTGCAGCTGCATGCAAAACCATACTTCAAACGTGGATAGGTCCCACTCACCCTTCACTACGGCTCTTTTTAGATAAATTATCTTTTCTGCTGCGTATGGATTGGGTGGGTGCTTCTTTACAGAAAGAATCGAGAGTTGAAGGATTTTTCCTAACCTGGCAGCCCATAATTAATATTCTTCCTGATCATATAAAAACCCGCATACGCTCTTGTTTCCAATATACCACCTGGTATTTGGAGTGTGCTGCTGGAGGTCAACCCCCGATATTAGATAATCCGACACCCTGCTGAGTGGAGACTGGCAATCACTTGTCACCATTCCTCTCACCTTTTTCGGTGGGGGGACTCGCGCGCCCCTGGATATCTCTTCCCCTCCCCCCCCTTTTCCCTCCCCCCTCTCTCTCGTTCTTTTTTTTCTTTCCCCCTAGGGTGCTCCAGGCATCTTATCTGAAGCCAATTATATTCCATGAGGAGGAACTGCATTATTCCTGGCATTAATTGTCTTTATGTCTGCGTTTGACATTGCTCTGATATCGGGTTCTGAACATGTTTGAACGATGTTATTTTATGCCAGACAATTGTAGTTTCTGTTCAGATTTACAGATTGTAAGTGCATTTCTAATTTCCCTCGTACCCACCCTTTCCCCGGCATTCCCCTCCCATCCCCCCCCTTCCTGATTTCCCTTTGTTGTGCCCCCATGTTGGGGGTATTGTTTGTTTGTATCTATTAATCTGAAAACACTAATAAAAATAATGTTAAAAAAGATAACTTTTTTTTAATGATTTCCCCTGTAACCAATATATTAGTCCCAGTTACAGGAGATATAGAGGAGAAAACATAACATAACCCCTGAGGTCACTGAAGAGCTGATCTGGGTTTGATAAGACCCAGCGGCTCTTGCATATACCGAGTCCTGGCAATCATGTGACCACCAGGGGCAGAAAGCTGGGGGGGGCTACCTGCCTATCTGTGTATACATCACTCATTTAGCGCCAAACCAGCATTGCCTTCTCAGTGGAGAGATTTTGCCATTCTAAGTAAACTTTGGCCCAGAGAAAACAGCGGTGTTTCTGGATTGTGTTGATAATTTGCTTCTTCTTTGAATCACAGAGCCTTAACTTGCATTTGTGGATTTCACAGTGAACTGTGTTCAGACAACGATTCCGTCCCGAAAGTATTCCTGAGCACAGGCAGTGGTTTACATGAACTAGTTATACTTTTTTTAATGCAGTGCCAACTGAGGGCCCATAGATCACAAGTATCTACTATTGACCATCAACCTTCCCTTGTGCACATTTCTTCAGATTCACTAGATATTTTGATGAGATTAAGTGCTGTGGGATATTTAAAGTCTTGGCAAATTTACACTGAGTAACATTTTTCTGAAACTGTTCCACAATTTGTGGATGCACTTTTTCACAAACGTGTGAACCTATGATCATCTTTGCATCTGAGAGACTCTGCCTCTCTAGCAAGCCTTTCTTATACACAGCCATGCAACTTAATTGAAAATTGACCCTCTAGCTGTTTTCGATTAGGGTGCTTTCACACAGTGCATTTTTTTGGTAGAGATGCACAGCATTATACTGCCTTTATTGCTGTGCATTTCTGCAAAAAAAAAGAAAACGCACCATTAATTTCTAACTGAGGCAATTTTTTTTTTAAATGAAATAGAAAAATATCTAACTTTTACCTTCTGATCTATGTTTGGTTGTGAATCACATAGGGTGATACGGAATTTCCAAATTATTGCATTCTTCTTTTTACCCCCAGTGAAGGAAAGTCTAGCTACCACTCTTTTCTTTTCTTTATTAATTTAGGCTCGAGATTCTGCATCTGTGGGAACTGTAACATCAGCGGATACAAAAGTCTACAGGTAACAAAGTGTATACTGTTGCTGCACTTATATATCTTAGGCTAAGACTATAAAAGGGGTCATATCACTACAAAGATTAGCTTTCAAAATGTAGGGAACGGTAAATAAAGGCTTTTTCCAATTACATTGCTTTCTTTGTTTTGCTTTATTGAGGAGATAAGAGAGATTTTATTGCTCTGAGTGCACATGGGTTTCTCTAGGTTACCAACCTGCTCTCTCCTGCTCTCTCTTCCTTTTGTCTTATCTCAGAGCAGGAAGCGCCGTCAACACAGGTCAGCACTGTCCGATTGAGAACAGAGTGTGTTACCTGTAACAAACAAAAGAGAGCAATGACTTGTTTATTTTGAGCTCCAAAGCTCTCTGCTCTATAGATAAGATCACTACAGAAAAACGTACAAAGTACAATCACTAGCTTAAAAATAGATATCTTTATTCAATATTAAAATGTAAAAAAAATATATAAAAAATCACCTAAATACTGAATAGGGTAATGCAGTAGCTATCAGGACTAGATAAGATCACCTGCTCTCACATCAGTGCAATTAAAACCACCCACAGCCTAACCAGCAAGAGACAGCAAGCATGAATCTAAAACTGCTTGTGGCTCTGAAACAACATGGTGAGACAACCCCTTTAAGTGATAACAGGCATAGGGCGGAGCCATGACTTTCCTAATGAGAGTGACTGTCATAACAACCAACAATTTATCAAAGTAAAATACTGGAAAAAGTCCCTCAACTCCACTATGGACCCGTAATTTTACCCTAAAATGGCAATCTCATTCTCTGAACTACTTAGGGGTACAGATCACAAGAAATCCCTCCTCGTGATGAAAAACTGATAAATTGTTTAGTTCCTTTAGAATGGGAAACGCCCCATCTCAAACTATATAATCTACCAATCTCTGCATTCTCCAGGAATGGTTCTCTGGAAATCGAAATTTCTCACTGGGGGACCACATCTCTATAATCTTCTACCCTCCCCTACCATGGCCTTCCCCTGGAGCTAAAGGCGAACCCTCTGCTCATGGCACCGTGGAAGACATGGCGTGCTGTCCGCAGACAACGTGGCCTCTCTGAGGAGATTTCTCTGGGTCTCATGTTTATTATAAATCCTGCTTTTCAAAATGGCATCTGATATTTAGGCAATGGGCTGACGGGCGCTTTCATAGGTTGGGGGATTTGCTGGACCCTCAGGGAAAAAGGGTACAGTCTTTCATCCAATTATGCACTAAATTTGATTTCTTATGCCCACTTTTATTTCACTTCTTACAATTTATAAGCTATGCATTATCCATAGTCGAGTCTCTCAGAGACAAAGATTGGGAGGACATGTTACTTACCAAACTTTCCAAGACTCCAGACGCGCTGTGTCATATTTCTAAATTTTACCTATACCTACGCTCTTCCCTGGAGTACGAGACTAGACAGACGGGTCTCTGCAGGTGGGCAGAAGACATCCTGGATCTGCAGATCAAGGATGCACTAGTGGCTCATTTGCGGACAGCTAAGCTATATTCCTACTATAGGGAGATGTCCTAGAAAACCATGCACAGAGCTATACAGTGGGGAAAAAAAGTAATTAGTCAGCCCCCAATTGTGCAAGTTCTCCCACTTGATGAGCGAGGCCTGTGATTGACATCAGAGATCGACCTCAACTATGAGAGACACAATGAGAAAACAAATCCAGAAAATCCCATGGTCTGATCTGGAAATAATTTATCTGCAAAGTATGGTGGAAAATAAGTATTTGGTCCCCTACAAACAATCAAGATTTCTGGCTCTCACAGACATGTAGCTTCTTCTTTAAGAGGCTCCTCTGTCCTCCACTCATTACCTGTAGTAATGGCCCCTGTTTGAACTTGTTATCAGTATAAAAGACACCTGTCCATAACCTCAAACAGTCACACTCCAAACTCCACTATGGTGAAGACCAAACAGCTGTCTGAAGGACACCAGAAACAAAGCCCTGCACCGGGCTGGGAAGACTGAATCTGCAATAGGCAAGTAGCTTGGTGTGAAGAAATCAACTGTGGGAGCAATAATTAGAAAATGGAAGAAATACAAGACCACTGATAACCTCCCTCCATCTGGGGCTCCACACAAGAACTCACCACATGTGGTGAAAACGATCACAAGAACGGTGAGCAAAAATCCCAGAACCACCCGGGGAGACCTAGTGACCTGCAGAGAGCTGGGACCAACGTAACAAAGGCTACCATCAGTAACACACTGCACCGCCAGGGACTCAAATCCTGCAGTGCCAGACGTGTCCCCTGCTTAAGCCAGTACATGTCCGGGCCCGTCTGAAGTTTGCTAGAGAGCGTTTGGATGATCCAGAAGAGTATTGGGAGAATGTCATATGGTCAGATGAAACCAAAGGAGAAATTACTGGTAGAAAACACAACTCATCGTGTTTGGAAGGAGAGAGAATGCTGAGCTGCATCCAAAGAACACCAGACCTACTGTGAAGCATGGGGGGGGGGGGGGAACACCAGACCTACTGTGAAGCATGGGGAGGGGGGGCAACACCAGACCTACTGTGAAGCATGGGGGGGGGGGGGGCAACACCAGACCTACTGTGAAGCATGAGGTGGGGGGGGGGTTGCAACATCATGCTTCGGGACTGTTTCTCTGCAAAGGGACCAGGACGACTGATCCGTGTACATGAATGAAAGAATGGGGCCATGTATCGTGAGATTTTGAGTGCAAACCTCCTTCCATCAGCAAAGGCACTGAAGATGAAACGTGACTGGGTATTTCAGCATGACAATGAAGGAGTGGCTTGGTAAGAAGCATTTCAAGGTCCTGGAGTGGCCCAGCCAGTCTCCAGATCTCAACCCCATAGAAAACCTTTGGAGGGAGTTGACAGTCTGTGTTGCAAAGCAAAAGCCCCAAAACATCATTGCACTAGAGGAGATCTGCATGGAGGAATGGGCCAACGTACCAGCAGCCAGTGGCCCCAAACCCCTGTGAAGACAAAATGTTTGGACCATTTGCAATTGCCAAAACCAAAGGAACAGAACAAAAGGGAAATTGATAGGAACGTTCTGTTATTGACCAAATACTTATTCCACCATAATTTGCCAATAAATTCTTTCCAGATCCGACAATGTGATTTTCAGATTTGTTCCTTTACCCATTTTGCCTCTCATAGTTGAGGCCCGAACCTATGAGGGGACAATTAAGGAGCCTCTCATCAAAGGGGAAACTTGCACAATTGGGGGCCGAATAAAACCTTTTTTTTCCCCCCACTGAAAAGACAGTTTTCATTACAATTTGTCTTAGAGGCACATGACCGTGGGGTCACATGATAAGACACTGCTGGAGGGATAATAACTGGAGAATTTCTGCTCCTCCATACACTACTTTTAAACCTGGATACCCGGGGTCACATGACCTGTGTGGTAGTCACATGATAAGATGCGCTGGAGGTGGTAAATTTGGAGAAGTTCTGCTCCTCCATACACTACTGTCACCTGGAAATACCGGGGCCCACATGACCTGTGTGGTGGTCACATGTTTAAGTTTGCTGCTGGGGGTGATCATACTGAGAATTTTCTGCTCCTCCATATACCCCCTGTTACCGGGATACTAAGGTCACATGACCTGTTGTGGGGTCACATGACCTTGGTGTGGTGGTCACATGATAAGACACTGCTGGAGGTGGTAATACTGGAGAAGTTCTGCTCCTCCATACACTACTGTTACCTGGCTACACATGACCGTTTAGTCCTTACAATGACTTCAAGGCAGCCATTACTATGGACAGGACCAGCTTTCCCACCCTATGTGATGTGTATAACCCATTCTTGTACCTCTTCCTCCAGATTACACCTGACATCTGCTGGACGGCACAGCTGCCCAGACACCGGAATCCAGTTTGATGTAACAGGTCCAGTGATTCTGGAATACAATTTAGAGCCCTGGAATAATCACATGAGCGACACTCAGAGAAACAAATATGAGATTATTGGTCCTCTGTTCCAAATAATAACACAGGAAGGGCAGAGGAACGTGGCAGCAGTACACCTACCTCATTACCTGTCCAAAGAATGTAAGTTGCTATGACATTCCAAAACATGATGTGTACTCATGGCCCCCTCCCACATCGACTGCTGCTCATGGCCCTGCTATTTCACACAGACTGCTGCTCACGGCCCTGCTATTTCACACAGACTGCTGCTCACGGCCCTGCTCTTTCACACAGACTGCTGCTCACGGCCCTGCTCTTCCACACAGACTGCTGCTCACGGCCCTGCTCTTTCACACAGACTGCTGCTCACGGCCCTGCTCTTTCACACAGACTGCTGCTCACGGCCCTGCTCTTCCACACAGACTGCTGCTCATGACCCTGCTCTTCCACACAGACTGCTGCTCACGGCCCTGCTCTTCCACACAGACTGCTGCTCATGACCCTGCTCTTTCCCATCAGACTGCTCCCCACCGGCCCCTCTCCACACAGACTGCTGCTCACGGCCCTGCTCTTTAACACAGACTGCTGCTCACGGCCCTGCTCTTCCACACAGACTGCTGCTCATGACCCTGCTCTTCCACACAGACTGCTGCTTATGGCTGCCCTCTTTCCTATAGACTGATACTCATGGCCCCCTCCCACATCTACTGCTGCTCCACAACGCCTGCCTTTCCTACAGACTGCTCTCTAGGCCCCCTCTCCACATCTAGACTGCTCCCATTTTCCACACAGACTGCTGCTCACGGCCCTGCTCTTCCCACAGAATGCTGCTTATGGCCGCTCGATTTCCTATAGACTGATACTCATGGCCCCCTCCCACATCTACTGCTGCTCACGACCCTGCTCTTTCCCACATACTGATACTTATGCCCCCATACACATCTACTGCTGCTCTCGACCCTGCTCTTCCACACAGACTGCTGCTTATGGCTGCCCGCTTTCCTATAGACTGATACTCATGGCCCCCTCCCACATCTACTGCTGCTCACGACCCTGCTCTTTCCCACATACTGATACTTATGGCCCCCTCCCACATCTACTGCTGCTCCCATCCCTGCTCTTCCACACAGACTGCTGCTTATGGCTGCCCTCTGTCCCACACTCTGATACTCATGGCCCCCTCCCACATCTACTGCTGCTCTCGTCCCTGCTCTTTCACACAGGCTGCTGCTCATGACCCTGCTCTTCACACACCTGATGCTCCCCTTCCATGATGTTTTCCCTCCCACATCTTCTGCTGCTCATGACCCTGCTCTTCCACACAGACTGCTGCTTATGGCTGCCCCTCCTTCCATCCCATAATACTGTTCCCTCACTCAGACTGTCTCCCCCCTCCCACATCTACTGCTGCTGACGACCATGCTCTTTCCCACATACTGATACTTATGGCCCCCTCCCACATCTACTGCTGCTCTCGTCCCTGCTCTTCCACACAAGACTGCTGCTTATGGCCGCCCTCTTTCCTATAGACTGATACTCATGGCCCCCTCCCACATCTACTGCTGCTCCCGACCCTGCTCTTTCACACAGACTGCTGCTCACGGCCCTGCTCTCTCCTATCGACTGATACTCATGGCCCCCTCCCACATCTACTGCTGCTCACGCCTCATTTCCACACAGAACTGCTTTCCCCGCTTCCCATAGACTGCCTGCTAAACTGTCCCCTCTCCACACAGACTGCTGCTTCATGGCCGCTGCCCCTTTCACACAGACTGATACTCATGTTACCCTCCCACATCTTCTGCTGCTCACGACCCTGCTCTTCCACACAGACTGCTGCTCATGGCCCTGCTTTTTCACACAGACTGATACTCATGGCCCCCTCCCACATCTACTGCTGCTCACGGCCCTGCTCTTCCACACAGACTGCTGCTCACGGCCCTGCTCTTTCCCATAGACTGATACTCGTGTTCCCCTCCCACATCTACTACTGCTCACGACCGTGATCTTCCACACAGACTGCTGCTTATGGCCGCCCTCTTTCCCATAGACTGATACTCGTGGACCTCCTTTTCTTCCTAGACTGCTGCTCACGTTTGCCCTCCCACATACACTGCTGCTCATGGCTCTCCATAGACTGCTGCTCATGACCCCACTCTCTCACACTGACTGCTCCTTATGTCCCCCTGCACATTCTTTCCCCTATTACCTTTCACCACAGCAGCACTCCCCCTTCTCTTCTGTGCAGCAGTGCCTGTAGACCTTCAGGAGATTTGGGCAAAGTCATCTAGTATTCTGCACAAATCACAGTAAATATATGCCAGTTTTGATCCCAATTGAAGAAATAGCAGTAAAATTGCATAATACAGAACTACACCAGATCCGCTGTGATTGGGCATTGTGACCCACTGGGATTCTGTCCGGTAGCCAGATTGTCAGTCTGGGCATGCTTACATATAGTCATAGTATCTGTGTCTAAAACTAAAACCCACTTATTGCAGCCCTTCCCTTTTCCCAACCCCCATAAATAAAGGGTTTTTGGGTAAGAACCCTAGGTTATGAACGCTATTAATCTTACATTAAATGTGTCCATTTCTAAGAGAATAAAATGATCCTGGAGTCACCAACAAGGCTTGAACCCTCTTATGTGGTGCTGGAAAATCCCACCTTCTCCAATCTAGGGGCTGTGGTGGAGAAGTTCCTGACATTTCTAGCACAGCCGTTCACATTTAATGGCGTTGTACTAATCTATTACTGCAAAGTAGACACAAAATACTGCATTCGCCTCTACATCATGATTGATAACGAACCGAGATTCAAAGACGTGAGTTTATTACACCGTGCAGAAACATGCTATGACAAATATTAGTCACAACCGAAAAACCAGGGGGAGATGTACCAGGAGGCAAGATCACTAGAATAGAGGGGCTGTGCCACCTGACATAGTGCTGTGCCACTTCAGCTTCAATTGGGAGACCAAAAGGGATATTACGACCCACAAAAATATTTGGTTGACTTTTTTGGACCTGGAATAAGGCGAAAGAATGAACTTGTTCTAAGTTTTTTTTAGAAAATGTGTTGGTTTTCAAATCTGACTGAGTCGTTAGACTAAATCCCAGTTTTTCCAAATTGGGGTTTCTATGGAAATATTATTTTTTTTAAAATTTTTTAAAACCCGAGTTGTGGGGGCTTTCCCAAAACTGGAAATGATTGTCATTTGGAGGGAAAACCTCCAATTCCGCCCTCATTATGTCCAGGGCTCTAGCAAAAGAAACATAAACCATATAAGCTCCCTACCACTGTTCTACCTTGAGTCCTCCTCTAGGGTAGAGTCAAGGTTGCACTTTCTCTACATTTCCAGATTTTTTGGGCCTCTATTTAGACCATATTGGGTTCTTTTTAAAAAGGGAAAAAGGGGTTTTCTTTGGGCCCTACTGAAAAGGGAAGGGCTTAAAAGGTTGAAGGCCTTCAAACCCACAATGAGCACTAACATAGGGAAACTATTAGCCAAGCATCTATCCTCCAGGCTAGATACTCCAGTCTTTCTTTAAGTTCATTATACTTGTCAGTATCTATAACCTGGGCTGAAAGTAAGTTTTTAATCCTGCACTAATGTTTAGTCTGGTAAAGGGAGTCCACTCTTATTTTGGGCCCAACTTGAATTTTTGGAAGTAGGGGAATTTCATCGGGGAAAAAACCTTGACCCCCGGGGGAAAATTTTTCCCCTCTATGCTTTAGTATTTAGGGCGTCTAAAACGCCTCAAAGAACTGACATGCAATTTTTTTTGTAGGTGCTTACTGTACGTGCAGAAAATTCTACAATAAAATCTGATTTTACATAGGATATAATGTAAATCAGCGAAAACTGCCACGCTCACCTATGTATACATTGCGTATAGGTGGACGCCGCATAATGTAAATTAGTTTTCCTTTCAGGTTGGTTGGATTCGAACAGACCGTATAATCTTCCCTTGAAATATCGGCTTTGATCTTCTCCAGGCTATCGACAAGGAGATTGGGAAAGAATTTCACCATTATGATAAACCTCCCCAGGCTACTTCTGTGTATGTAATGAAAGACTACACCGTGCAGGGGCCACCTGGAGCAGAGATAGATCCTCAGGTAAGACCTGCGGTGAGATTTTGTGCCGTAAGAACTGCTAAAATTTTAGCAAAATAATGCTTGGGGGACTTAAAGGGCAATATAGCCCCAGAAAACATATTTTTTTTCGGCCGAGGACTATGAAAAAAAGGTTTTTTGTGCCCCCTTCTACAGTTCAGGCCCCCAACTTTTGTTCAGGCTGTGGGTGGGTTCTCAGTTCAGGTTCCCACTTCCTTTCGGGTTTTGTGGGCTTTTCTACACCCTTTCACCCTCCCACTTCCTGGTCAGGCTGTGGGGGGTTTTTTAACAGCTTCAGGCTCCCACTTCCGGGGTCAGGCTGGGGGCCCCGGTTCAAACAGTTCAGGCTCCCATTTCCCCTGTTCAGGTTGTGGGTGGTTTTTTCAGCTTCAGGCTCCTTCTTCCTTTTTCAGGCTTTGGGCAGATCTACAGCTTTAGGCTCCTATTTCCCTTTTTGGGGCTGTGGGCATTTTCAAACGGGTTTCAGGCTCCCACTTCCTGTTCAGGTTTGTGGGGGGTTTTCCAGTTCATGCTCCCAAACTTCCTTTTCAGGCTGTCGGCAGTTCTACAGTTTCAGGCTCCCATTTTCCGGGCCCAGGCTTTTTGGGAAATTCAAACAGTTTAAACCCCCCTTTTTCTTTTCAGGCCTGTGGGCGGGTTCTACAGCTTCGGGGCCCCCACTTCCGTTCAACTGTGGGGGGTTTTCCTACGCTTCAGGCCCCCCAAAATTTCCCTGTTCAGGCGGGTGGGTGGTTCTACGGGCTTCGGCCCCCGCTTCCTGCTCAGGTGTGCATTTTTTCTACAGTTTCCCAGTCCCCCAAATTCCTGTTAAGGGAAATTTTCTACAGCAGGGGACTTTTTCGCCCCTGCTATTTGTAGCTGAACCTGTTAAAAGGGACATTTTTAAAAGGGTGGAAGGCAAAAAACCCTGAAAAAAAGTTAAAGTTTAAAGAATGGGTATGTTCAAAGGGCTTTTTTGGAGCACTTTTTTTCCCCGGGGGTTTTTTCGCGGGCTTATTGCGTTTTAATTAGCGGGGAAGGCTCCCCCCAAAATTTACGGTAATCCATAGCCCCCATAAAAAGCTAGGGGTTTCGCCTCGTCCCCCCCGCACGTAAAATACAAATTGAAATTGTACGCGCGGGCAGAAAATTGACTAAAATTTATTCGCGGCGCTTACGCTGAAACACACGATGTATTGCGCTGCGTACTGTACATCATGTGAACATACCCTAAGTAAAAAAACAACACACTGCTGTGCTGCTGATTAGACACAGCAAGGAGTCACATCACCAACCTGGCCACTCCTAGAGCTGAGAAAGGGGGGTTGTTAAACCCCCAGAAAACTTTTTTTTTACAGAAAGAGAAAAGAAACTGCTCTAACTCTGAAGGGAAAAAAAAAAAAGAAAACCCATGTATTTGGTAAAAAGGAGTTATTTTTCCTTTTGGGTTAAAATGTTTAAAGCTCATCCAAAGCGGTCAGGGTTTTGATTTCCCCCCTCTGATTTTTTTTTTTTTTTTTTTTTTTTTATGAAATCAATTAAACATGTAAAAAAAACTAGCCACCAAAATATACAACTTCTCCAGCATAGAACAAATCCTTAATCAAAAAAAATAAAAACTTATGACTGCTGAAACAAAGCGAGGCAAAAAATCATAGCTGCGTCATTAAGGCCTTTTCAGACCTAGTGCTTAAGGAGCTAAATATCAGGTCCCTCGCCAGTCCTCTTGCACATTTGACAGTCACCTATATTTACTTTACACCACTAGGTTCTCCATTTTCGGTTAGTTTGTCCATCGCAGCGCTATCCTTACGGGGGAGATTACCCTAAAAGGCATCAATGACTTTAAACCAGTGCAAATAGTAGACCAAACGGGAGACCCAAATCTTCATGTTCTCTAAAAAAAAGGTAAAAAAGTGAAGGTACAGAGCAGCGCCCCTCCTGCTTCTTCTTTTTTTTAAAAAATTTCCCATTTATTGTAATTTTTCCCGAAACAATACAAAGAGATAAAGCAATAACAGTATTCCACTGTAAGGGGGGAAAGGGGGCCCCTGGTTTTCCCCCGCGTTTTAGGGGGGTTTCGTGCGCTCTGCTGTATGGCGAGTGTTTTAGAAGTGCGTCCTGGCCACAGCATAGTTCTAAGGCGCTGTGTGCTGTTCCACCCCCACCATAGTGTTCTCGGGCGCGTAAGCGCTGGGAAGAAGTGAGATGTCACTTCTTTGTCCTGGTGCACAGTATGCGCCAGGGAAAACAGTAGGTAATCATAGCCCTCAATGGAAAAGCTTTAATAACTGGGAGTTTGGGCTGTACTTTGGGCGTTTTTGCAGCGCAAAATTTTACTCCGAAATTTTGGCCCCGAAAAAATGCTGTGAGAACAATCTTTGGCTGCCCTTTAAAACAGCGCCCGTTTTGGTGGGAGTTTTAACTGCGCTCCAATTAAACTGCCTTTATTACCCACAAGCTTTTTAGCTAAACTGTTTGGAAAGTGAGTGATCAATTAGTGTGTTTGGAATCCACAAGACTTTTAGGGTGCTTTCACACAGTGCCGTATTTGAATGCGTTTTTTGTGCAGGAAGGCACAGCAATTAATGCTGTACATTGCTGTACAAAAAAAAGTGTCAAAAACGCACTGCGTTAAAGCACCCTTAAAGGGAATCTGTCGCCAATTTGTGTTTTTTACTTATTAAATCAAGCCCCTGATCCATATGCTTTTCCTCTCAGTCGTTTTTATTTCCTGATTGTAGATTTCTCTATTCGGACGTCTATATACGATTGTGGAGAAGACATTCTTGTTTGCACTGCTTTAACAGCAGTCAGATACTTTACAGCAGCTTCATGCACATGGAAGCCTTAAGACAGATTCTGTCCCATAGACTTGTATAGGAGAGTTTTCACTGTGAATGGAGGGGAGAGGGGGAGCGGTGACATCTCCTCTTGTGACTGGTGGATTCTGTGTTGTCTGTACACATTGGTGTCTCCTTTCAGTTTGACCTTGCTGTCACTGAATGAGCAGACTGCTGAAAATCTCTCTCTACAGAACAGGAAGTGTGAGACGACTATTAGGCTTAGTGGCCAAAGTGAGAACTGCAGGACTTAAGAATTATTTTAAAAAATACTGAACGTGATATGGAAAAAAACATAACCAAAAATTCCTACAAAATGTGTTTAACATAAATATGTGAGTTAAACAATAAGTCATTTTTTGATGACACATTCCCTTTAAGGTAACTTGTTCATCATAGCATACAAAGCATAAATTGTTGGATACAGAAATTTCACGGACACAGTCGCTCCGCAGAGGAGATTAAACATTAGAAACAGGACAGAGCAGAAGATAAACCCTAAAATAACAATACACAATATAAAAACACATGAAATTGTGTCTCCAGAGTTGTGCCCCAACCAGCCGTGATGAAAATCATGCTGTGATCAGGACCAGCTATTTAATGGTCTAATTGTCAACACCAACTGTGATCAGACACTTTGGGGCAGGTGTATCAAAGCGCGTCATTTCAAAGCACGGAGGGGGCGGCAGCCGCCCAGCCCCATTGACATGTCAGTTCCCTCCCCGAGCATACAATACGATCGTATTGTACGCGCGAGGGGACGACTCGTAATCCATAGGAAAGCTATGAATTACCGTAATTGCGGCTTGCATTTCACCACGTATGAAGCGCAATACATGGTGAAATGCACGTGCACTTATACAAGAAAATAAGCCGTCTGAACATACCCTTAGGCCCGGTTCACACGGCTTATTCCAGTCGTAATAGTGGGTCGGATTTCGCCCGCAATTACGGCTTGAATAAGGGGCGGGGTCGCGGCGGGGGCGCAGCTCCCCGGCCCCATAGACTTTCATTATCCACGTATCCTGCCGGGATAATGAACATGTCACTTTCTCCCCGCCCGCCGTATTCGCCGAGCGGGGAGGAGAGATGGAATCCATAGTTCTCTATGAGAACTGTGGATTACAGTAATGGCTGGGACGGATTCCAGCCGTACTGCAGCGCAAATACGACACGGCTGCGATCCGTCCCCCAAAATAAGCCGTGTGAACGGCCCTTTAGGGTATCTTCACACGGCGCGTTGAGTCAATGTGAACATACGCTTTTAGATACATGTCTGGATCCGTCTGTCGGACACAAACACACATCTAACAAATAGCAATGTGATTTTACATTGCTTTTAACTTGAAACATGCATCGGCGTTCACATGAGTGTCTCACTGCGTCTTTCAGATCCGTTCCAAGAACTGACATGTCAAATTTTATTCCAAAAGACGCAGCAGGAGCCCTATAAACTATAGGGTGCGATCCTGCTGCATCCAAACACACAGCTGCGTGTTGGATCCGATCGCCGCTGTGTTTTTGGATGCGATTTTCGGATCCAACACAGATCCAAAATCGAATCCAAAAACGCCGTGTGAACGGCCCCTTAGGGCTTGAACCAACATCCTACTCGGCTTCTTACTTATTACTACCTACACTATATTCTCTATGTCAGCAGCGTCTCCTTTTTATGTGATGCAGTAACTTTCCATTGTTGTTCTTTTTATAAGATGATCTTGATAGATTCAGGAGGATCCCCAGTGGGTCCACTACAAGAGGAAGATCAGAACAATCGCCCATCTCAGGTACAGTCCTCAGTCACTATCAGGTTGCACAAAACATACAAATATCATGTATTGATATGGAACCCCCAGCCATGCAGCTTCCAAGTTCATCAGTCCCACCTGAGCCCGCACACTGTACACAGGCGCACCTTGTCACAAAATCCCTATTAAATGTCCCTCCCCTGATGCAACCGCACATATGCTTTAATGCAGGAGGGATGTTCTTCTTTCTTTGCTGCTCTTTCCTGCTTTGTCTGTATCTCTCTTTCTCACCAGAGCAGTATACCAGCTGGCAGCACCTATGTTTTAAACTCCTGCCTTAGAGGAGGTTCATGATGCCGTAACTTAGTATCAGTGGGGTTTTCAAAGACCCGGCTTCACGGGCCATCCCTTTGCCCAAAGTTTTTTACAGCTTTTAGTCTCCCCATTTCCCCTTTCGGCGTGACCAGTTCTACATTTTTAAAGCCCACTTCCCTGTTAAGGTGTGACCATTTTACATTTAGGCCCCCACTTCCTTTTCAGGTTGACCGGGTTCAAGTTTTAAAAGGCCCCCCCAAATTCCCCTTTTTCAGGCTGTAAACCATTTTCAAACCAGCTTTGGGTCCCCCCCATTTCCCTGTTCAGGGCCGGGGACCAGTTCAAACAGCTTTAGTCTCCCATTTTTCCCTTTTTCGGGCTGGGGCCATTTCCCTACATTTTTAAACCCCCCCATTTTCCTTTTCAGGCTGTAAACCATTTTTTAACACTTTAGGCCCCCAATTTCCTGTTCGGGGTTTGTGACCAGTTCAACAGTTTTGGGGGCCCCCCCACTTCCTATTCAGGGCTGTTCCAGTTCTACAGCTTGGGGGCCCCCACTTTGTTAAAGGTGTGACCAGTTCTAAAAAGCTTTAAAGGACTCCAATTTCCCGGGGCAGGCTGGGGTTTTTTTTAACCTTCGGGGTTTTTTCCCATTTCCCCTGGTCAGGCGTGGGGGGTTCTACAGCTTAGACTCCCACTTCCTGTTCATGCTGTAAACCATTTCTACGTTTTCAAGCCCCCAATTCCCTGCCCCGGGCTGTGGGCGATTCACAGCTTAAAGGACCCCAATTTCCCTTTTTCAGATTTTTGGGTTTGTCTAAAAAGCTCCAGGCCACCCCCCCTTTAAGGGTTTCGGGAACTGGGGGCATTTTTACAGCTTAAGGCCCCCAAAAATTTTTTTTTTCCCTTTTCCAGGTTTTTGGGGGGGGGGGGGTCTGCGGGTTTTCAGGCTCCCACTTCTGCATGCTGTGCCTTTTTTCTATACCCTTCAGATTTCCCCACTTCCTTTTTCAGGCTGGGGGTGGGTTTACAGTTTCAGATTCCTTTAATTCCTATTTAATGCTGTGACCAGTTCTAAGTTCAGGCTCCCATTTTCCTGATCAGGCTGTGACCCGTTCTACCCCTTCGGGCCCCCAAATTCCTTTTCCCTGGTGTGACCAGTTGTGACCGGGTGGAAAAATTTAAACTGGGGGGGGGTTTGGCGAGGGAACCCAGTTTGTGGTCCATGTTGGGAAACCAATGACAAAAAACGGTGGGTTGGAGGCTCCAAAAGAAATTTTTTTAAAAAAAAACAAAGGCTAAAAGCAAAAGGGGAAGGGACCCCCAAAGGGTTGTGTTCCCCCGGGAATCCCTCCCGGTCCCCATCCCTTTTACTCGGGAAAAAGACAAGGGGAGCTCAGGGAGTTAAAAGCAGGGCTGAAGTTTTGGTTTTGGAAAAGGGGGGTTTTGGGGTTTTTTAACACTGGGCTGATTTTTAAATTGGGGTACAAACTTTTTTTCCTACAGAAAAATTTCCCGAATGGAAGGGAGTCTGCTTTTGCTGGGGGAAAAAAAAACTAAAGGGGGGTTGGGGGAAATATTTTAAACAAGGGGATGGGGAAAGGGAGGACAATATAGAAAATAAAGGGAAAGTAGATGGGTTGGGAGAGGGGCGGGACAATCGGGGGTGGAAAAAGGTGGAATGGGGGAGGTGGAAAAACCCAGTGGATAAGGAGTTTTCCATGTTTTTGGAAAACCAAACCCTTGAAGATATAACCCCCAAAAATTTTATCTCATGAAATCCATGCCACCCTAATTAAAATGTATAATTAAAATCCCCTTTGCTGTCTAAAAAAAGGTATAATGAAAAATGGGGCCCATTATCTAAAAGGGGTTAAGTATAATCCCATGCCCCCTACCGAAGGAAAAATTTTTAAAATCAAAACCCCCATCTAAAACGGGTTTAACGTTTAAACCCCCTCGGTCTATTTATCGGTAATGTAGATCCCATATGTCAAATTAACTTTAAAATTAAAAACCAAAACCATTGAGGGAAAAGTTTTTAAAACTGGAAGGGAATTTAAAAAGGGTTATTCACAAATGCTAAAAGTTTCTCCCAAAAATGGGGGAACTTGAGGGGGCTAGTTGTAGGGGAAAGTTTGATTGTGTGGAAAGGTATTGCTGAAAAAAGGGGGAAAACTCCTGCATGTTTGGGTGGTCAACCTTCTTTTTTTAATCAAATTTAGGAAAGAAAAGGCAAAAGGAGGGGGGGGAGGATTTGTGCTTATTTTGTAAGGAGTGATTTTAAGGGCAAATGTGAAAGAGGGGTAATAAAGGGGGGAAAGTAGCTAATGATGTGGAAACTTTTGTGGGTGGAAATACAAGGTGGATTAATGCAAAAATTTTAATTTTTGGTGAAATCTATAGACCCCCCAAACCCAACCCACTGGGGAGATAGAAGAACAATGCAAAAATAAATTTGGTGGGGCAACTAAGGAAATTTCAGTGAAAATAAGGGGTGACCCTTCAATTTCCCGGGCCCTTTAAATGGGCACGGTTTTTTGCATCGACTAAAAAAGGGAAAGGGAAGTTTAAAACTTTTTAGAGGATAATTTTTGGGGGGGAAAGTTTGTGGGGGAAACCCCACAAGAGTATGCCCCTTTTTGGATCTGGTCATTTCAAAACCAAAGGAAAGAATTGTGGGAAACCGGCACGGTTTCTAAAAACCCTAGGTAACAGTGCCCAACAATAAAAATTTATTTTAGCGTAAACGGGAAAAAAAAAAAAAAAAGAGCGGGAAAAAAAAAATTTTTTAAATTTTTAAAAAAGGGCCCAAAAAATTTTGCTTTTTGGGGGAAAACCAATACGGGCCCTTTGGACTGGGAGCAGCTGTTACAAAGGGGGAATAAAACCCCCAAATGGAGGATTTTAAAAATATACTTTGGGGAAATTTTTTTGAAAAATTTTTAAATTCCTAGGGGTTTAAAAAAGGTTTAGGGCCCTAAACTAAACCCCCAAACCAGGCTTCTACCTTTTTTAAAGGGCAATAAAAAAAAAAAAAAGGGCCCTTTTTAAAAAAAATATAAGTCAGAGGGTCGGCATCATTTTTGGGGGGGGGGGGGAAAAATTAAAAAGGGCTTAAAAAAATCTGAAAAAAAAGTGAAAAAAAAGGCCGCAAAATTAAAAAACTAAAGGCAAGTGGCCAAGGAAAAGCAAGCCCAAACCCCCAAAAATTCTTTAAGCTTTTTATAAATGCCAAAAAGCCAAATTCAGAGAAAGTAGGACCCTTTAAAAAAAACCTGTAAAGGGGGCTTTTTCACTGGTGCCCAAAGGGAAAAACCCCAAGGGGTTTCTAAATGGGTTCTTCAGCTCAGTATAAAACTATCAAGGAGAAAATTAGTTGAGGGGGGGGGGCCCCAAGTGCGGGTCAAGGGGGTGGCAGACTTTTAAAATTACATCACCCCTTTTAAAAATTTTAATTGGCTCAGTTTTAAAAAAAGTAAAAACCCAAAATTTAAAAAAACTAAATTTTGAAAAAGGGCTCCGGGCCCTGATGGCATTCCCCCCAAGAGTTCTTAAGAGCCCCGCGGGGTTTACCCCGTGTCCCCCCGGGTACTTGATTTTTAGGTTTCCCCCCGGGTGACTGGTATTTTGCCGGGAAAGACTGGCGCAAGGCAAATGTAGTTCCCTTTCTTTAAAAAAAGGTTCAAAGTTTTCCCCCAGGTAATTTTTGCCCTTTTTAAGTTTAAACATCGGGGGGAAAAAAAATGTTTTTAAAGGGGTCTCTTTAAGGACAATACGGAGTTTTTGTTGACAAACCCAATTTTAAAATTAGTTGATTCCCAAAAGGTTTTTTATTTAAGGACAGAAGCGTCAAAACCAATTTTGTTTTCTTTTTTTTTGAAAAAGGTGAGTAAAAAGTTGGATAGGGGGGCCAGCTGTGGAAAAATTTTTTTTTTTAGACTTTCCCAAAGGCATTTAAACACTGCCCCCGCAAAAAAGGGGTTTGTTAGGTAAACTAGAACCCAAATTGGGTTTAAGGATAAAAAGGTGTAATTGATTAAAAATTTGGCTGTTTGGTTTCGAACCGAGAGTGGGTGGAAAAATGAACCCCTTCTCGGGAGTGGTCCCCGGTTGTGATGGGTGTCCCCGAAAAAGGCCTATTTTGGGCCCCTTCTTTTTAAAAGTATTTATTAACGATATAGTGGAAGGGATAAATTAGCAGGGTTTTCCCGTTTTTTTGCAGATGACACCAAGCAATGTGGGTTATTTCCCAATCTATGGAAAAGCCCCCAAAAATTTTTGAAACAGAAGGACACACTGGGGGTGTTTGGGGCTTTCCATTTGGCAAATGGGGTTAAATTTGTGAAAAAAGGGTAAGGGTTCGAAAAGGGGGGAAAAAATAATCTGCAGCATCATATTTTCCTGGGGGGGAGAAAAATTGGAGAATGGGCTTTTTTTGAGAAAGATCGGGGCGTTTTTGGGTAGATCATAAAACTACAGAACAGCAATGAAATGTCAATCACCTTTGGCCCTTTTAAACCCAGTAAGAATTGGCGTGTATTAAAAGGGGGAAATGGATTTCCGGGGGCAAGGATGTAATTTCCAAAAACCGCTGTACAAAGCTTTGGTGCGACCTCACTTGGGAATTTTGCTTTTTCATTTTCGGGCCCCCATTTTAAAAAAAGAATTTTAAAGGGCTAAAAGGGGTTTTACAAAGACGAGAAAACCCAAATTTTATAAGGGGAATGGAGCATCTTTTTTAAAGGGGCCGGGGGTTGGGGTTGAAATTAAAATTTTTTTGTCTTGAGAAAAGACGGTTTTTTTCCCCCCGGGGGGGGAAAATGTTTTAATTTTTTTAAAAAATATATAAAATTGGGTCCAAACAAAAAGTAGGGGAAAAAAATTTTTTTTCAGGTAAAGCCCCCTAAAAAAGACAAGGGGGACATTCCCTTGGGACTAGAGAAAAAAAGGTTTTCAATCCCCGGGGAAGAAGACCCGTTTTTCCACTGTAAGAACTGAAAACCCGGGGAAATTTAGCCTGCCGAGGAGCTGGCCCACAGCGGGAACTGAAGAGAGTTTCAAGAAAGGCTTGATCCCTACCGGGAAAACAAAAATTTTAAATGCGTAGGGTTGTTTAGGAAAAATTTCGGATCCGGGCCCGGGGGGGGCTCGGGGGCAGATATGGGGGTCTATACTGGAGCAGGTTGGTTTTTTTCCCCTTGGGGGGTTTCAGGGAAATTAACCAATGGAGACCCTGGGCTTTTAAGCCCCTTGGGTCTCTCCCCCTCACCCAAAATTTTCCCCACCCTGGGTTTTGAACTGGGTGGAAAAATTGTCTTCTTTAAAAACCCTACTAACTAACAAAAACAAAGGAAAGCTCCCCCACCCCCTAGCCCAGACTGGGGGCCTTTTCAAAGCTTCAGGCTCCCCATTTCCCGGGTTCAGGCTGAAAGGTTTTGGTTCTACACCCTTTTAGGCTCTTAATTTCCTATTAAAGCCCCATTGTTGTGTGCTTGCTCTGATTTTCTAACTTTTTTGGGGAAGGTAAATTCCTAGGGGCCCTGGGGGGGGAAATTTGTTTTTTTTATATTTTTAGGGGAAAAAAAACGTTTGTAAAAATTGCATTACACAGTCTTTTGAAGAGGTTTGGGGCTGCTGAGCCTATACTGCTGTCACTACGAGATAAAGGAGTCCCCAGGGGAAACCCGGGAGGAGGAGATCAAGAAAAGCGCAAAAGTCTGGAGCAGAAATCGCACTTTACTTGACATGATCTTTAAGGAAAGGTGAAAGGGGAAAAAATTTCCCTACAGACTCAAAAAGGAAAAAAAAACCCCCCTTGTGGAAGCCCGGGGAAGTTTAAAACACCGGGAAATTTAAATCTAAATCCAAAATTAAAGGGCCCATTTAAACCAGGGGGGGCCCCCCCTGGCAGGCTCAAACAAGCTCTGGTGCGGGTAGGGTTTTTAAACCCTTTGGTTGGGAGATAAGAAGAATTTTATCGGGCTCTGAATGCACACAGGTTTCCCCTGGTTACGACCATAATTTTCCCTTCCTGATTAGACAGAGAGCAGGGGGTTGATTTTTCCTTTTGGGTGGAGCCACTCTGGGGAAAAAGAGTCATAAACTCTAAGAAAAATTTCTTTTTTTTTACAGATAAGCAATTGTCCCTTACTCCACGGAAAAAATTGTAAACATTATTTAGAAGGGTTAAATCTCCCGCACAATTCTTTTTTAAAAGTCTAAGCTAAATATGCTAAATCAAATTTCTGTAAAACCACCCACCCGGAGAGGATGAAAAACTGGGTTGTGACCCCAATTAAACAGGGGATAGTGGGGAAAAACCCCCTTTGGGTGAATTTTACCCCGGCAAAGGAAAATAAACCAAGGTTATTTTTTCCGCCGGGATTTTTTCCCGGGTTTTTTTGTGGGCCCTCACACCCCGGGCCCCAAGGGGGGGAAAAGGGGTTTTTTTCCCCCGATGAGGTAGAAAACCCCCCCCCTTTACATTCATTCACATATTCCCTCCCAAAAAACCCACGAAAAGGATGTGCTTTTAAAAATGTTTTTTTTTGGGTGGGGCCCAAAAAAAGGCAGGGGGAGTGGGGAATTCTGCGAGGGGTTTCCTTTGGGGCCCCCGGGGTGTCTTTTTTTGGCCGGTTTTTTTGGCGGTCCAAAACCACAAAACCGTTAAAAAAAACCCCCAAAAAACCCCTGCAGTGGGGGCATGCCCTTAAAGTCTGTTTTTTAAGCACCCCAAAAAATTTTTAAAAATTTTTTGGCATTATTCCCCCCCTTTCAAGGAAACAGAAAACCTTCTATAGACTGGAAGCGTTTAGGCTATTTTGTTATTTACCCTTTATGTTACAACTCTTTGCCTATTTTGTATGTCATCTTATTTTGTCTCTTTTTTTATACTTTGTATTTTTCTATTAAAGATGAAAACTTTGGCCTTTGTGTTTAAGCCTTTGATGGCTGGAAAAGGGGTTTTTTGTGAAAGTGTCTCAGTGAGGGACCCCATCCTCCAATTCTCCTTTAAAGGGGGGGCAGGCCCTTTTATCTGGGGATTTGTGGACGCTATTGGGGGGGTAACAAATTTTTTAAAAAAAGGGTTTTTTTCCCAAAACTTTTAAAAAACCTTCCAAGCACCTTCCACTCTACTAAGATAGAAAATCTAACCCTACTTCCTCCCCGTCAAACCCCTGTTTTCCCAAAACTGCAAGGGGCTGCAAGGTTTTGTAAAATTTTCCCCAGTTAATCACCCCATGGGTGGAAAAACCCTGATGTTTCAAACCAATCACGACCTCTGTGGGGCACATGGAAAGGAAATTTTTCAGCCAATCCCGGGGGCCTCTGTGCTCACATTATGAAAAGCCAATCACTGGGCCCCTGTGGGGCACTTGATCTGCAAACCCAAACACTGGCCCCCTGTGGTCACATGAATTTCTGCAGCCCCAAAACTGAAAAAAATGGGTCCCCATTGATTTCTTTCAGGCCCCCCAAACCTGACCACTGGGGTCAATGTTTCGCAGCCAATCCCTGACCTCGCGGTCACATGTGCTGAGCCAATTTTACTGACCACGTGGTCACATGATGCCCCGCAGCCAAACAAGGCCCCCTGTGGCACCCTTATGCTGCAGCCAATCACTGGCCTTGGGTCCCCATTTAGCTGCAGCCAATTTACGGCCTCTGGGTTTTCCCCATGGTGCGCGGGCCCAAACACTTTACCTCTGTGGCCACATGATGGGGCAGCCCCAATTTCCCCGACCCCTTTTGGGCACGTGGTGAACAAACATGACCTCTTTTTGGTTTACCCCTGAGGGTGCCCGCCAAAACACTGGGTCCTGTGGTCACATTTATGTGCCAACCAACCCTGACCTCGGGGGGTCACATGGGGCTGAAACCCCAAACATGACCTCTGTGGTCACATGATGCTGCAGCCATCACGGGCCCCTGTGGGGCACGTGTTTCTGCAGCCCAAAACCCCTGACCTCTGTGTTCACATGATGCTGGCCCCGCCAATCCCGAAACCCCTTTTGGTCACGTGAGGGTGAAACCAATCCCTTTACCTTGTGGGCCAAAATTTTGGGGCGACCAATCCCTGATTTTCTGTGGTCACATGGTGCGGGAGGGCCCAAACCCGATCCTGGGGGTTTACACGTTTTTCGTTTCAGAATTTGGGTACAGCATCATTTTTGATCCAGAACGTGATGTCATCAGTGAGGGACTGAGAGGGAAGGGGGGAACACTGGAGCTCTGGAAGGATGCTGATGTGAGAAGTTAGTATGGGCTCATTTACTATTTTAGCACAGAGGGAGGCGGGTTTAAAAAAATCCCTTTAAAATTTTCAAAACCCGCCCGGGGAGGGGAGTGCAGGACTGGGTTTAGCGGGAAAAAATTTTAAACCCCTTCAGTTTACACCCGTCAATTTTTTGGAAAAAGGGGTATTGTGACAAAACTATGTGTCCCCCCCTCACCCGGTTTGGGGGATCTTCCCGGTTTCCCAAACAAAAAAAAGTAAAAAAATAAATATAAGGGGTTTTAAAGGGAAAACCAAAAGGCAGATGGGGGACAAGCAAAAGTACCCAACCCGCAGACGGCTCTGGGGGAGGTGAAGAAGGCAGAAGACAAAATCATCTGCAAAAGAATAAAGAAGACTCAAAATATTTCAGCTAAAGAGATAACAGAACCCCCAAGTCTATCTAATTAACAGGGGGTAACATTTTAAAGAGTGAAAGAGATAAAAACAACCCCTGCAAGCCTGGCACAAGTACTTTTTTTTTAAATTTTTCCCCCCCCTTTAAAAATTTTTCAGTTTTCCCCCGTACCCTTCTATAAACCTTTAAAATCACCATTAAAAAAGGGACAAAAACCCCAACCCCCAAATCAGCAAACAGCGCACAAAGAGAACCCAAAAAAAATATCAAAAAGGACATAAAAATTATTGGAAAAGCAAAATTTTTGCCTACTTTTAAAAAACTTTAAAAAATTTTTGGGATTTAGGGTTTACATTTTTGATCAAAACTCCTAAAGCCCACCCCCAATCACAAAGGGAAAACCTAAATTTTCAGGTGGGAACCTTTCACTAAAAGTTTTCCCCAACAGCCAAAAGGGGGCCTCAATACAGGGGGAAAAACCCACACTAACGAAACCCTCCCAATAGCAAGGGGACCCCAAAACAGGTGGAAAACCCACACTAACGTTAAAACCCCCCAATTTAGCAAAAGGGGAACCCCCAAAAAAAAGGGGGGGAAAACCTTTCACTAACGTTTCCCCCCAATCAGCAAGGGGACCTCAATTTCAGGTGGGGAAAACCTACACTAACGTTACCTCCCAAACAGCAAGGCCCACCTCAATACAGGTTTGGGGAAACCACACTAACTTTTCCCTCCCCGTCAGCAAGGGGAAAACCCCAATACAGGGGGGAACCTACCCCTAACCTTTTTCCCCCCAGGGCCCGCAAGGGGACCCCAAATTAAAGGGGGGGAAAACCCAAAACTAACGTTACCCTCCCCAAACAGCAAAGGGGAAACCCCAAAAACAGGTTTTGGGGAAACCCACACTAAAGTTACCTCCCCCAAACAGCAAAAGGGGGTCAATACAAAGGGGGAAACCTACCAAAATTCGTTACCTTTCCCCAAACACAAGGGGACCTCCCAAAACAGGGGGGAACCCACTAACGGTAAATTTTCCCCCCCCCAATCAGCAAGGGGAAACCCCAAAACAGGTTTTGGGGAAACCCACACTACATTACCCCCAATCAGCATGGGGACCCCAAAAACAGGTTTGGGGAACCCACAGTAACCCTTACCCTCCCCAAACCGCAAGGGGAACCCCCAATACGGGGGGGGAAACCCCCACCTAAAGTTTTCCCCCCCAGTCCGCAAAAAAAAAGGGGCCTCAAAAGCAGGTGGGAACCTACACTAACGTTACCTCCCAATCAGCAAGGCGACCTCAATGCAGGTGGGAACCTACACTAACGTTACCTCCCAATCAGCAAGGGGACCAAAATACAGGAGGGAACAAACACTATCGTGGACTACCAAACAGCAGGGGGACCTCAATACAGGGGGGAACCTACACTAACGTTACCTCCCAATCAGCAAGGGGACCTCAATACAGGTGGGAACCTACACTAAAGTTACCTCCCAATCAGCAAGGGGACCTCAATACAGGTGGGAACCTACACTAACGTTACCTCCCAATCAGCAAGGGGACCTCAATACAGGTGGGAACCTACACTAACGTTACCTCCCAATCAGCAAGGGGACCTCAATACAGGTGGGAACCTACACTAACGTTACCTCCCAATCAGCAAGGGGACCTCAATACAGGTGGGAACCTACACTAACGTCAGATCTCCCAATCAGCATGGGGACCTCAATACAGGTGGGAACCTACACTAACGTTACCTCTGTTGGTGCCTTTTCAGACCTCCATAGGTTTTTAGTGCTAGTAGTGTGCTGCTGACATTGGATTGTGTTTGTATGTTACTGCCACACCAGTGTACACCTATGCTCATTTTTTTCAAAAACATTTTTTGGGGGATGTGCAAAACCAAATATTGTTTTCTAGTTTGTATGGGGGAGTGGCTGCCCCCGCTTTGGTTTTCTTGCACTCCACTCCACCCACCCACCCACAGGCTTTTAAATCAATGCAGAGTAACTTGTAGCTGGAGTCTTCTCTCCCTGAAATATGGAGGTCTGAACAGGAACCTAGGGAGGTATCAATAGAGTAGGTTCCCACCAGTATTTAGGTTGCCATGTTGTTTGGCAGGTGGGCTTAAAGGGGTTGTCTCACTACATTGATTCATCTTACCTCAGTCCTGTTTTCTTGGTTTCATTTTGAATTCAGGGGCATGTTTCCTGGCTTCTATTAGGCTGCAGTAGAAGCCATGTCTGTATCTATATCATCCTGTGCTGACAGCCTTTCAGGAGAGATTACACAGGTCTGTAGCTTTATCGTCCTTAGTTGATGATGCAGCCCATACTAGAGGTGATATCTAGGAATAGGTAGGAAACTGTTAATGAACATGTATTGCAAAGTGACTTGTTTTTGCAAGATCTTTAACAGAAAAAGCAGCAATCCTTGTAGTGAGACGACCCCTTTAAGCAGTTTTGATTAAAAAATGTGAACTAAGACCTCCAGAATTTTTTTCATGTATTCTAAGTAGCAGAAATGCTTTTCATAAAATTCCTATGTCCTTTTTGATAGTTTTTTTTAGTGCTAGCTGTGGGCTAGTGATATTGGATTGTGTTTGTATGTTACTGCCACACCAGGGTGCACCTATACTAATTTATTTTTTTTTTTTAAGTTTTTTGGGGATATTCAGAACCAAATATTTTTTTCTATACCATTAAAAAGTAAATCTTGTCCCGCAAAAAACAAGCCCTAACACGTATATGTATATGGAAAAATAAAAAAAAGTTATGGCTCTTGGAAGGCGGAAACTGTTGTGGTATGTTCACATGGCTTATTTTGGGGCGCATTTTGCCGCATATTTTGCGGCGTACTGAGCTTAATACGTGGGGAAATGCGCCCCATAATTACGGTAACCCATAGCTCTCATAGAGAACTATAGATAACGCCTCCTCTCCCCGCTCGTACAATACGATCGTATTGTACGCGCGGGGAGATAAGTGACGTCAAATACTTGCGGCAAATACGCACCGCGAGTAATGACAGTCTATGAGGCCGGTGGGCTGCTGCCCCCCCACTACCCCCGCACCGTGGGAGTACGTGCATATTAGCGGGATCTCCCGAAACACACAATACACGAGCCGCAATACATCGTGTGAACATACCCTTAGAGTAGTCTCCATTCTACTAGCCTAAATGGTCACTTATTTGGGCGTTAACCAGTTGGATACTATGGGAAAGCAATAATGACTCATACACAACGATGAAACAAAATGGCTGTAAGAGAAGACCCCCAGGGCGTGTCTATTTTATACAGAGGGCGGTACATCAAATCACATTGTTAATGACAAAGTTACTTTAACCTATAATAGTTCAAAAACATATTTTATGATCTGAATAGAGGCGTGCATAAATCTTAATATATGAATATATGTGTATTTTCTAGGAGGAAAAAAAATTCAGAATCTAATTACATTTAGGAGAATCATATCTTCTGCTAGGTCAAGACAAAGCCATAAAATATAATAGACTGTCAAAACGTAGGAGAGCAGCTCATTAGTAAGTGTCATAAACCATAGGTTCTCCAAACAGAGACAGGTGCTAAGCTGTTACATAAAGAGACTACACAGTTACTGAAAAACATGCTTAATAATTGTTGCTCTTGGTTATTTTATTTTATTTTTTTTTTAAACTACAGTTCTCATGGAATTACAATAATATTCTTACCATGTAGATTTACAGCGCCAAAGGCAGCTTCAGACTCACACTTCCTGTTCAGGCTGTGGGTGGGTCTATAGCAGTGATTGGTATAACAACTGAAACAGTGACATGACTGCGGGAGATTTATAACGTGTATTACACAGAGCTCTAAAGAGTGAAAGCTTTTCTTTTACATAGTTAAACAAAGTCTGTTTCTAGAGATAAGACTGTGTAGGGAGTGACTCACCATGGTTGAACGGCAGCTGGTGCAGCAATCAGATAAGAGACAGAAGACAAAGGAGGGAGAGGTGGAGGTAACCATAGAAACGTGTTTACCTGAAGAGGAGATAAAATCTTCCTCATTTCCTAAACAAAGCAAAATCAAAACAGCAATGTATTTGGTAATAATCTTTATTTACATTTCCCTACATGTTACAAGCTAATTATTGCGGCGAGAAAACCACTTTAGGTAACCATGAAAAGAAAACACCTTGTTAGTGAATTTCCAGAAAGTACAATATTACAGGTAATGAGCATGAGGTGTATTACTTCAGTGTGGTTCACAGACAGTGCGACATTTATAGAATACAAGAAAGGATTATAAAAAATGAAGTCATTTTATGCCTATGTATGTATATACTTTAAAGGGTTTTCCCATCTTGCACCTTCATAGAATATCCTAAAAATATGCCATCAAAGTGCAAGCTAGGAAGTGTGATAGGTGCGGGTCACAGCTCAACTTATCTCGGGAACAGGCTCCTGAAAGTGTCGACTCAGAACAGAGATCCAGTCAGTCTTTAGCTCTCCCTTCTGTTTTATGGTGGTTCTGAGGACGGACACACATTCTGTTTCCCTGTACTGGGAACTTCCAAAGAGCAGAATGGCGCACACCCCACCCCCTTGTAACGGGAATTTCCATAGAACAGAATGGAGAACACAGCGCTCCTCTGTACTGGGAACTCCCATAGAGGAAAATGGAGAACACAGCGCTCCCCTGTACTGGGAACTCCCATAGAACAGAATGGAGAGCACAGTGTTCCCCTGTACCAGGGGTTTCCCTTTAGAACAGAAGGAGAGAACCAGCGCCCCCGTACCGGGGGTCCCTAGAACAAATGGGGGAAAACCAGCGCTACCCTGTACTGGGAACCCATAGAGGAGAATGGAGAAACGGCTCCCCCTTTAGGGGAAAACCCCATGCAGAATGGGAGAAACAGCACCCCCTGTAGGGGAAAATTCCCATAGAACAGAAGTAGAACACCAGCTTTCCCCCTGTACTGGGAACTCCCATAGAACAGAATGGAGAACACACGCTCCTGTATGGGAATTTCCCATGAAAAAATGGAGAACAAGCGTTCCCTGTACGGGGAACTCCCATAGAGGAAAATGGAGAACACGTTTCCCCTGTACTGGGAACTCCCATAGAGGAAAATGGAGAACACAGGCTCCCCTGTACTGGGAATCCCCCAAGGGAGAATGGAAGAACCAGCCCCCCCTGACGGGGAACCCCCATAGGGGGAAAAATGGGAAAACACAGGCCCCCCTGTACTGGGAACCCCCATAGAGGAGAATGGAGAACCAGGCTTCCCTGTTTGGGAACCCCCCAAGAACAGAATGTAGAACAAGCGTTCCCCTGTATGGGAACTCCCATAGAACAGAAGGGAAAAAACAAGCGCCCCCCGTATGGGAACCCCCCATGAACAGAAAGGGAGAACACGCGCTCCCCTGTCTGGGAACTCCCATAGAACAGAATGGAGAACACAGCGCTCCCCTGTACTGGGAACTCCCATAGAACAGAAGGGAAAGTCGTGTGCACGACTGACTGGATCTACATTCTGAGCCAACACTTTCAGGGTCCTATTCCAGAGACAGATGCAGGGTCCCATAGCTGGACACACCGCTTACTAGCACTCAGAACTCCCATAGTACAAAATGGAGAATTGTATACGAGCATGACCAGGTCTCCTTTCAGGAGCCTATTCTAAAAAAGAGTCACAGAGGGGGCGTGTCCTCGCCATGCAGCAGTGAGGACGCACGTCTACAGGGCTCCGTGCTTCCTTGCTTTAAATGGTGGTGACGGCTAAAAATTATGGGGAAAACCGCCAAAAAGAAGGCTGCTAAAGTCCTGTTTAATCCCCCGTCGTCCCAGGGGGATATCGAAACCTACTTCGCCCGTGAAACCGCCGGAATCCAGCAGGCCGGGAGTTTGATGGCGGCCCTGCAGAAAATGGGGGCCCGTCGTTCTGCTCCGCCCCATGCCCTGAATCCCCGCTGCCACAACACCTACTCCATCCCACCAGCTCTGCAGTGGGTCCTCCTCCTCTGATGGCACTCCGCCACCGAGCCCCGCCGCTTCCCCCGGGAATCTCGTGTGCAACGGCAATCCGCATCACAGCCGCGCCTCTGAAGCTGGCGCAGACACGCCGGCTCCTTCCCTCTGCCTCACGTGTCCCCGGACCTGCTCACTGCTCGCGGCGGCCCCGGCCTAAACCAGGCGCTTCCTGCAACCTCGGCTGCACACTTGGAGCCACGGATCACGCGATCTTCGGTGTGCACCGTCCCGGTGGGGGGTGCCCCGCAAACCCAAGACGGACTGCCTTGCCTCTTCTGCCACATCCCCTCTGAGGGTTACAGGTACCGGGCCAGGGCTTGGGGATGAGACATTACTCATCGATATAGAGGCTGTACTCCCTTCCCCTGTTGCTCATGCAGGGTCCCCTAGCCTCCCGCAGAACCTCTCCAGTACCCTCATGACCCCTCTCCGGACAATAATTCTGCAACCTGGGAGCATCTGTTCTGTTAGGGGCCCAGTCCCACCTTGAAATCCACTCCTGGGCTTCCCAGTCACCACCCTGGGCCCCCCGGCGGGAGGGACATCCAGGTCCCAGGACATGACCCCCTTTGGGAGTGCCTTGCAACGGGGCCTCCCCCCCACCTCTCTCCGTGTACCAGTCAGGATGGGGCCTCCCCACCTTCTCCACTCCACCAAACCCGGTCTCACATCCTGCACCTCAGTGGCACACGATCTCTGCCACAGCTGCGCAGCCTTCCCCCCCAGTGGTCCACGGCTCACCCGGGACAGTCCCCTGCACAGTCCCTAGACGCCTTCGGCCTCCTGCACTGAGTCTAGACCTCTGCACATCTCTTACTCAGGTTCCGCTTCTACCACTGGTGAAGGCCTTCAAATTCAGTGCCAATCTCAACTCTCCTCCTCGCCTCCTGTTGCCTCCTGCTCCGCTGCAGAAAGACCGGTCACCCTCGCCGACCTACGACAGCTTACTCAATCACTCTTGTCCAGATCCGACATTCTTGTTGGCGCAGCAAATAGCCGCTGAGTGTAAGCAGGGAGTTTGCCGCGGTTCGTGCAGAACTATCGAATCTTACTACAAAAGTCTCCACTTTGGATCAAGCCCAAGAATCGTCATCGGCACCCATCCAAGCCCTGCAGTCCACCACGGGCCAGCATCTACCCAGATCTTTCACTCTCCAAACAGAGCTGGACGACCGGGAAAACGGGAGGCCCCGCCGCAACAAAACATCCGATCCGTGGATTACCTGAAACGGTTTGCGGCAGCGGATATCTCCCACTGTCCTCACTAACCATCTTCCATGACTTACTGGGGCGACCCCCCAGTGCTCATATCGAGATGGACAGTGCGCACCGGGCATTACGCCCTCCTACCTAGATCCGAAACGACCACGAGACGTGATTTGCGAATTCATTTCTTCCAACTAAAAGAAGACATCATGCGCCCAGGCAAGGCAACGTCAATCTATTGTGTTCCAGGACTCGCCCTTGTTGTTCTTACCAGGACCTCTCCAGACACACACTCCCCCCAACGTGCAGCCTTGAAACCTCTGTTTTGCTGTGGTTAAGGACCGGGGTCTCCTCTATCGCTGGGGATTCCCCTTCGCTCTACTAGTTCGCAAAAGGGGATAAACTTTATCTATTCGTTCCCCCGGTTGATATACCATCTTTTCTCCAGGAACTGAACATCCCAGAACTTTTGTCCTGCCGCCCTGGCCAAATCCTATGGCTCCTACTGCCGGACCGGCATCTTTCTACAGGGGATCATCTGCCGAGGAGACCTCGCCGACGTCGTCACCCAAACTGACTCTTCGCTTTCGCATCCTACCTGACTTGGATGCTGATTTATCTAGGGACCTCAGGATCCTTTTACTCTGAGTATACCCCTGCTTTGGATCCAGTCTATCTGGTTCGGCTTATCCACTAATTGGTGCAATGTCCCTCTTCTATTTCTTCTTACTTTTTTGGTTCTGATTCCCCTCCAGTGGTATTATATCTGTACTGAAAGAATGCACACTTCTTTATGCCTTACTTTGGAACTGCACGGCGAGCTCCGGAGCCCTGGGGTGTTACGTGGTTATCTGAGATACCCATTAGGTGGTGGCGGCCCCACATTGTGGTACAGATGCCCCCCCCTTTTTTTTTTTCTTCTTTTTTCCTTTTATTTTTTCTCTATTCCTTTTTCGGGTTATCCTGGTTTTGGGAAATATGCCCTGGGGCTCCGGAACGTCATGTTTGGTGTTTTAAACCTCCCGGGCGGGCAGCATATTGTGACTGTAGAGGACTGTATTATTTTGTCGGCTTGTTTATGCTATTTCCTACTTTAGTCTTCTCTCCTTGTCATGGTGTTTTCCCTCCCCCCTTCCTTTTCTTTTCTCCTTCCTATTTTTGCGTCGCACCAAGCCCCCCAGTTTTCGTAATTTGTTTCAGATATCCCGGAGCCCAGACACGTGAAGTCTCTATCTTAGTCTATTCTCTTATCCCCCCATTAGGTCTTAAGTCCCAGTCGGGGCTTCTTTTGTAAAACCTTGGGGATTACTGACTTTATATAGTAAAAATTCTGTGACCAGCTGAGGCTATTTTTTGTCTGCTTTAGGAACTCCTTCTTTCCTTTTCTCTTTTACCTTTCCCCCATCGGAGGTGTGGTTTGTTTTATTAGGTACCTATGGCTGAGCTAACAGTAGCCTCGTTTAATGCGAAAGGGCTTAATACCCCTGAAAAAAAGGGCCAGGTACTATATAAACTTTCATAGACAGAAAGCGCACATAGTTTTCTTCCAGGAAACCCATTTTAAAGTGGGCCAGCCCCTACCCTTCGTAATAAGTTTTACCTCGTGGTTCTTTGCTAATAATCAAGAGTCCAGGTCCAGGGGAGTAGCCATTGCTTTACATAGGTCACTGACGCACCGGGGTCCTGGATTGTTTTGGTTGGACCCTTTGGCTCGGTATCTGATTCTCTCACTCATGATCGAGGGTTATGAATTCACTCTAGTCAATGTCTATGCTCCCAATCAGGGGCAAGTGGCCTTTTTCCAGCAATTGGTGGATTTTGCTGACCCCGCTGGCGAAGGGCAGGATATATTTGGAGGAGACTTTAATGCTACTCTTGACCAGCCCTGATAAACTCCACGGGAAAATCCGCACTTTCCGTACCGACCATTAGACAGATCCGGAAGTCCTTAAACTTTTTTTCAATTATGCACGCCTGGCGCACGCACAACACCGAGGGATAAAGATTACTCCTTTTATTCGACGCCCCATAATTCCTATAGCCAAATTGATTACCCTAATTTCACATGGATCTCTCCCCTGGCTATCCTCTACCTGGATAGGTAACAGAATTGGTCAGATAAACTCCCTGTTTATTGTAAGTTCTCTGGTCCCTCTTTTTCGAAACCGTGCTGGTCTTGGCGACTTAATGAGTCACTGCTTCTGGACACGGTCTGTCTGGCCGATCTTATTAAATCTGTAGAACACTTTACTTCGGACCATCTGCATGACACCCCTTCCCCAAATACACAATGGGAAGCACTTAAATGTGTAATGCGGGGTGTCCTGATCAAGCACGGGACTAGATTAAAGAGGGATAGAGCTTCTAAACTAACGGCTGCCCTTCAGAAGTTAGATGTTTGGGAAAACCGCCCACAAACGAGCCCTTTCCCCGGAAGTTCTAGCAGATCTTCTGATGGCCCGGTTGGAAGTCAAACGCCTCCTAGAACTTTCATGGAGGCGTTTCTTGCAAACGGGTCGTAGTAGATTTTATGAATACGGAAACAAAGCAGGTCGTTTATTGGCTCGTGCCCTACTTCAGCAGATCGCGAGTCCCATTACCCTGCATTAAGACAACCAAGGGTTTCATTTGTACATACGACCCCGAAATCAACGCCCCCTTTTCCCACTCTTTCTATTCTAATCTTTTACAATCTTCAAAAAGCCCTCTCCCGTTCCCGTGGAGTACCCGGCCCTAGGTGTAGCACCACATCTACAGGAATCAGTTCTTTCCCGACCTAGAGGCACCCCTTTACCCTATCAGAACTTTCTGTTGTCATTAAGTCCCTTCCAGAGGGAAGAGCCCGAGTCCTGACGGCTTCACTACAAGTTTCTACAAGACTTTTCCAGGACCTTCTATCCCCTAGGCTCCTAGCAGTCTTTAATTCCATCTCCTCTACTAACCCCTTCTCCCTCAGTCTACACAAACTCATGTCGCGGTCATCCCCAAACCGGGGAAAGGACCCCTCCTTCCTGTGGTAGTTATAGGCCTATTTCACTATTGAAACGTTGATTTAAAGATTTAGCTAAATTTTTTGGCTAATAGGTTAAACCCTTTGCTGCCTGGGTGATACACCCGGACCAGGGGGGGTTCATCCTGGGGAGGGAGGCCCCGCGACAATACCCTGAAGACTCTGGACATTATCCCTCTAGCTCAAAAGCGGCGAACCCCTTTGATGGTCCTCTCCTGGACGCCGAAAAGGCCTTTGACAGAATTTCTTGGACTTCTTTGTTGTCACTCTTCGGCGTCTAGGGTTGGGCCCAACTTTCTGCTCTAGAGCCTGGCCTATATAACTCCCCCCTCGCCCAACTTAAAATCAATGGCTCTTTATTTGACCCTTTCAGCATCCCTAACGGTACTCGGCAGGGTTGCCCCCTCCTTTCCCTTTTTTGTATGTCCTTGTGATGGAGAACTTGATGGCCGCGATTCGCTCCAACTCGGACATTAGGGGAATAATAATTGGAGACCACGAAAAATAAGTGTTCAGCCTTTGCCGATGACCTTTTGGTTTATGTTACGGACCCATTGACTTCCATTTCCGGCGCTGATGTCCGAGTTGGAGAGGTTTGGATCCTGGTCTAACTTTAAGGTCAATATTTCTAAATTTTGAGGCTATGGGTATCAATTCCCTCCCGCGGACCTTAGGCCTACTCAAGTCGTCGTACCCCCTTTTCATGGCCGCTCAGTGGCTTATTTACCTAGGTATTAGGATCCCCCCCCGACCTCTCTAAATTATATGCCTTCAACTTTTTAACCCTTATTACAGAAAATCTCTCTGACCCAGAGGGCTGGAGTAGGGGAGAGTTTTCCTGGTTTGGTAGAGTGAACATTCTCAAAATGACCATCTTGCCCCGTTTACCTACCCGCTCCAAACTATCCCAGTGCTTATCTATAACTCTTTCTGGCAGCGGGTTCCGTCTGTTCACGACCTTTATCTGGCCAACGGCCGCTCTAGGCTACTTATGCCACCTTGACTAGGCATAAGAACATCGGGGGCCTTGGCCTACCGGATTGCAAAAAATATTATATTGCAGCCGCATACTCTAGGGTCCTAGACCTAGTAGGACCGGGAAGGGGTAGGTTATGGGTACGATTGGCGAGCGCGATGTGCCCTTTGTCCTTGGTGTCCGCTCCCCTGGGATCTGGACTTGCTCCTTAGGGAATCATATCCCACGTCTTAAAACTACCCGTCTTACCCTCTCCACGATTGTGACTTACAAACTCCCCCTATAACCTAATTGACAGGTCAGGACCCTTTATTCCTGTCTCTGACAATCCTCGTTTCCTCCCGGTTTAGCGGTGTCTTCCTTTTTAGGGAGCTCCAAGATGACCCCCACTGGGACTGCACAATCTAATACTAGGACTACTATTGTCTCGTTCCACTCTTTTCCCTGCAGAAGTCGTGAACAACCCTTCCTCGGCCTATCAATATACCCAGTTCCGACACTTTTTTTCTTCACTGAAGGATGCAGTTGACTTTAAGAGACCCCTTTCTACATTCGAGAGGATTGTCTATTGGACTCTCCTCCTAGGCACACCGTCTCTATTATTTTACAAGGAGCTCTCTGTTTCGCCCTTTTGCAACTCTACCATCGTACTGTGCAGCCTGGGAGTCGGAGCTGGGTAAATCTTTCTCACAAGACCAGTGGTATCGCTCTTTTACACTCGGCGCTAAAGCGGGGCATAGCTACCAGGGCACAAGAGACTAGCTTTAAAATCATCTCTAGGTGGTATAGGGTCCCCTCTCTAATTTCACCGGTGGTTTCCCTCGGTGCCGGATCTCTGCTGGCGCTGCGGGAACGGAAATAGGACCATGTTGCACATTTGGTGGGGCTGTCAGGCTTTGCAGGACTTTTGGAAGTAGTATACGACACTAGTGAGAGACTGACTGGCCTGAAACTCCCGAAAACACCTGAGGCTGCTCTTCTCTTTATGTTTCACATGCCGATCCCGACATTTAAGAGATCGCTGCTACGTCACCTCCTTCAGGCGGTCAAGACAGTTATTCCCAGGCATTGGAGGTCCCCTGACCCGCCCACGGTCTCAGAGTGGATGGGCAGAGGTCACTCACACGTACCACAAAGGAGGACCTTCTGGTTTCCTCTGAGACTCAGACGAGGGGAACTGCTCAGAACAAAGGTCACCTTGGCTTTCCCTTTCCAACTCTCCCCTGCATTTCGCGCTCTTCCTACGATAATCCGGCAATGCAACCCCTCCTGTTTTTTCTACTAGACCTCCCCTTTGTAGTAGAGCTGCCGTTGGACAGGCTTAGGTTTCTTAGGGAAAACCCCCGCCTCCATACCTCCCACCCCCCCCCCTCTCCCTCCTTTTTCTTTTCTCTTTCTGCCTTTTTATGTATGTATATATGTGTGTATGCGTATGGGTGGATAGTATGTACATGTGTGTTTTGTGTATGTATGGTATGTACGCCGGTATTTTATATTAAGTGTATATATACTTCTGTGTATTTTCCTAATTTTTATCGTATTCTATAAATAGTTATTGGTATTTTCTACGAGTTGAATGTAATGCCTCTCTCGGGGGTTATACCCTCCATACTGCCTTCATAAGTACATTATGCTTGCTATTTACCATGTTGCACTCGCGATTGGTTTACTGATTTAATGCTTCTAACTCAGTGTACGACTCTGACACTGTTGATTTTCTAGGTTTTTTTTCTGTTTTTTTCTTCTTAGTATCATTTATGACTTTTCTAACCAAAAATTTCTTTCTAACCGGGACTTTGCAAGCTCCCTTGTTATTTGTTTGTTTGTATTTCACCTGATCTACCTCAATAAAGCGTTTTGAATCAAAAATAAAAAAGAGTCACAGGTCTCGCCTTTCAGGTCCTGCTGATAACACTTAAACTGATCCTGCTTTAGACCTGCCAATCCTCTCGCTGCTGCTATCAGAGTTCACAGAGGGGAGGTCAGAGAGACAAACCAGGAAGTTAGGTACATAGGGAAACTTTAAAAAATTATGTAAAAATAAAACAACTACCCAATTTAAGAAAAAACAATCCATCTAATAGTCGCATGTTGCTTGCTCTTTGGTAGGAGATCCTAATAATATGCCATCAAAGTGCAAGATGGGAAGTGTGATCAGTGCAAATCCCACCTGCACCTTTCTCTGGAACGGGCCCCCGACAGTGTCGGCTCATGATGGAGAGCCAGTCAAGCGTGCACACAACTCTCCATTCTGTTCTTGTGGATTCTTACAGTTCTAGGTCTTTTTAGAGACCAGAAACCACTTTTAACAGAGATAATCTTCACCAAGACAAAATTCTGCCTTGACTCATTTGACAAGTGTGTTGTAAAGATAACCTGCCACCAAACTAGACCTATTAAAATAAGGAGTCGCAGCAGGTGTCACACGCTTCCCGTCAGTTCTGCTTATTGCCTCCTGTTGCAGCATCAAATAATTCTCTTCATAACCATAAAGATTCCTGCCTGTTGGCCTTCATTGAGGAAAAATCAGATGACCCCCCCTTTAAAAAAATGATGCCGGATATCAGTTACAGAATTAGAAAAGCCCTAACTGATCACTGATTAATGTATCCTCTTCTTAAAACATCAGAAGACGCATCCAAAACTCTTAAGATTGATCACATTCTCATTTACATTTCTACTAATAAACATCATAGTAAATGACAGCATCGAGATCACGATATCTATTAGCCTCCATTTGGTTTTCTGTAAAGAAATGCATATTCTTGTGTCCAGACTGGAAAGTACCGTTTATTCTTACTTTACCAACCATCACATTGTATTCGATTGTTAACACCATCTTGTATGTCATACTGTCCATGTCATTTATCTTTAAAATCCTTTAATAAAAATTACAGTTAAAAAAAAAAAAAATAAACATCATAGTAAAAAGTCACTATAAAAGCATTTGCTCCATATGGGTGGGGGGGGGGTGGGGGGCGCGTCTCGCTATCCCAGGGATGCCACCTCCGGCTTGGACTCTTCTGTTGGATACAGAAGTTAAACTGGAAACACAGAAAGAAAAGATTTATTAATACATAATGCAGATATTTTTTATTTATTCCCATCTTTAATGAGCCGTAACTTTTTAGGGCCGTTCACACGGCTTATTTTGGAGCGCATTTTGCCACGTATTGCGCTTAATATGCAGGGAAATGCGCCCCATAATTACGGCAATCTATAGCTCTCATAGAAAACTTGTGCCCCCGGGTGTACAATACGATCGTACTGTATGCGCAGGGAGATATGTGGCATGTATATCTTTGGGTGTGCTGGCTGCCAGCCCCCTGCACCATGGAAGTACGCGCTGATCAGCTCGAGTTCCCGAAACACACAATGTATTGCGGCGCGTACTGTACGAGCCGCAATACATCGTGTGAACATAGCCTTATAGGGCGTGGCTCAGCGTAGTGACATCACACAATGAGTAACACCCCATGATAACACCGCAAATTGCAAGCAGTCCTCCGCCCATTGCGTCTTCCAGCTCGTACCTTCCTCCCACCCGCCCTGTGTTGGGAATCTTTATCTTCAGGCCGGCATAACAGCTCTCCCTCACGCTGCTCCTGGTCCTCTCCATCCGTCCGCAATGTAAAACACTGTGTACTGTCTCAGCACCCATACAATTAGTATATGTGTGGCATGTTGGCATTTGTAACTTAGTACATGTACATGTGCAGTACAGCTAATTAATACATGTGTTAACCATGTGCTGCTGTGGAATGCTGGCACTTGTAGATCCACAGCTACTAGCTGCTGTGGAACATGGAACTACAAGTGCCAGCATGCCACAGTAGCACATGTTAAACACATGTACTAATTAGCACCTATACAATTAGTACATAAAGTAAAAACAGACCTGCTGTGCCGGGGCCAACATGTGCTGCTGTGGCATGATGGCACTTCATGTTTCATGTTCTACAGCAGCTAATAGCTGTGGTACTACAAATGCCACCGCAGCAGATACGAGACAGAAAGTGAGGTGAAATCTTCTAAACAGGGGCACAGTCAGCAAAACAAATGCATAACCAAAATTTTTTTTTCTAAAAACAAAATTAACTGGAGTTACGTTTCATAAATGTACCTGTTCCGACTTACAAACAAACTCAAACTAGGAACAAACCAACAGTCCCTGTCCTGTTTGTGACCCAGGAGCAGCCTGTACTGTATTAGGAACTATTTGTGGGATGAAATTGGAAAAAGAAAACACAATTGAACCATTTTTCAAGACGGGGAGGGAGGGGGCTTTATCTCTATAGAGTTCCCCGTGCAGTATAAATGACGTGTTATCTTTATACTGCGGGTCAGTGCTATTCCAGTGATGACAAATGTGTATAGTTTTTTTTTTATATATCTTTTACTACTTTTAAAAAAAAATTAATTAATAAACATAAAAAAAATGACAAAAAAAAATTTGCATTGCCATTTTATGAGACCAATAACTTATCTTTCTGTCGTTGGCCCTGTGTGTGAGGCCTCATTTTTGGTGGGGTGAGCTGCAGCTCTTATTGATACCAGTTTCGAGTATATGCAACTTTCTCATCACTGTAAGGGGCCGTTTACACAGCACAGGACAAATACCGGTTGGATTATCCGACCAGTATTTGTCCTGTTTTGTGGCCGTGCACACTGCCGCAGAGGGATGGCTTTTCTCTGCCCTCCCCCTTCACATAGACCTGTTCACATTAAGCCCGAAAACCGGTGGGAAGAATGAACATGTTCTATGTTTTTCGGACCGCCGGCGGATAACTCGTGCAGTGGGGACTGCTGCACGGATTTTCCATTAAGGTCCATGTAAAAGTTTGTCAGCCGGTTTTCGGTTTGGAAAACACGTCCAAACCGAAAACCGGCTGAAAAACAGTGCAGTGGGGACAAGGCCTAACTATTTTATTTTGGGAGGTGAAATGACCCAAAAAAATAAGTTAAACAACTTAACAGGCAGGGACTGGAGCTAGATCCTATCATGGCCTCTGCAGCCCGGCTGTACATAACATGGCAGCCTGATCTGGAGACTTGCCAACTCTTCCAGGAGGACAACCCCTATTTGGGGAGATTTTTAGATCTTTGGGAGTGTTGGCAAGTATGTTTATAGTGTTTCAGCTATATTCTTCATATGGTGTACACTAGCCTTCAGTCTGTCAATCTTAATACACAGTCCAGACCACTTTCAACATCAGCAGTGCGCAGCTCATGAAAGAAGTCCCATGTTGTGTGCTGATTTGGTGGGCATATAAGGTTTGATGGGCTGTCTGCTTTCGGGCGCAGGGTGGCGGTATTTCTCACACTGTGCAGTTTGTGACCTGTTGGCGACTGCTGAGATGAAAGTATCGTGCGTGGATAAATGGCACCACTGTGAATACGAGACGTGGAAACTGTTGACACCACTGTGAAAGAAAAACGGCCTACAAAGGTGCTTGAGGGTGGAGGATACAATAGAGGGAAGCAAGTCACCACCAAAGTGACCCAGGGGACGACCGGACATGTGTCTAACACAACAACGGGCCTTACCGTGTATGGGGCCCCTGGAGCAGACAGATGTCACTGCACCTCTGCTAACCCTGCCGTGTATGGGGTCCAAAGCAGACGGATGTCACTGCACCTCTGCTAACCCTACTGTGTATGGGGTCCAGAGCAGAGGGATGTCACTGCACCTCTGCTAACCTACTGTGTATGGGGCCCGGAGCAGACGGATGTCACTGCCACCTCTGCTAACCCTACTGTGTATGGGGGCCACAGAGCAGAGGGATGTCACTTCATCTCTGCTAACCCTCCTGTGTATTGCGCCGCTGAGCAGACAGATGTCACTGCACCTCTGCTAACCCTACTGTGTATGGGGCCTTGGAGCAGATAGATGTCACTGCACCTCTGCAAAACCTACTGTGTATGGGACCCTAGAGCAGATCGATGTCACTACACCTCTGCTAACCCTTCTGTGTAATGGGCCCCGGAGCAGACGGATGTCACTGCACCTCTGCTTACCCTACTGTGTATGGGGCCCCGGAGCAGACGGATGTCACTGCACCTCTGCTAACCCTACTGTGTATGGGGCCCCAGAGCAGACGGATGTCACTGCACCTCTGCTAAACCTACTATGTATGGGCCAGAGCAGACGGATGTCATTTGCACCTCTGCTAACCCTACTGTGTATGGGGCCCCGGAGCAGACGGATATCACGCACCTCTGCTAACCCTACTGTGTATGGGCCCCGGAAAGCGGATGTCACTCACCCTCTCCTAACCCTACTGTGTATGGGGCCCCTGTGCAGCCGGTTGTCACTGCACCTCTGCTAACCCTACTTGTTTTGGGGCCCAGAGCAAACCGATGTCACTGCACCTCTGCTAACCCCTACTGTGTATCGTCCCACCGGAGCAGACGGATGTCACTACACCTCTGCTAACCCTACTGTGCATGGGGCCCGGAACAGACAGATGTCACTGCACCTCTGCTAACCCTACTGTCTAACGTCCCCCGGAGCAGACGGATGCACTACACCTCTCCTAACCCTACTGTGCATGGGGGCTTCCGGAGCAGACAGATGTCACTGCACCTCTGCTAACCCTCTGTGTATGGGGGCCCCTGAGCAGACAGATGTCAAAATGCACCCCTCTGCTAACCCTACTGTGTATGGGGCCCGGGAGCAGACGGATGTCACTGCACCCTGCTAACCCCTGTTATGGGCCCCGGAGCAGACGGATGTCACTGCCCCTCTGCTAACCCTACTTGTGTGGGGCCCCCGGAGCAGACGGATGTCACTGCACCTCTGCTAACCCTACTGTGTGTGGGGCCCCGGAGCAGACGGATGTCACTGCACCTCTGCTAACCATACTGTGTATGGGGCCCGGAGCAGACGGATGTCACTGCAGCTCTGCTAACCCTACGGTGAATGGAGCCCCGGAGCAGACGGATGTCACCGCACCTCTGCTAACCCTACTGTGTATGGGGGCCCAGAGCAGACGGATATTACTGCAACTCCAGCAGCTGTGGGCTCCAGATACCTGTGAGAAGCTACCAGGACCTTATTGAGCCACTCTCTGTGTCTTCTAGCTGATGTCCAGGCTGCACACGGTCTCTCCCAATGTCCAGTATCACACTTTACAAAAAATTCTCCAAAAATACTGAAAATTCTATGAATCAAACCTTCCTTTCACAAATAAATCTATGAAAAGCAGACTTATGAGGTAACATCTACAATGCTGACGCTTATCTTTTTACAACAATAAAATAAACTAATCCAGATGATTTCCGTCGTGACCTGTTCTCATAGAGACCTTGTAATCGCTCAAATCACCGAATTGGGCTCGGTTCACATCTGTGTCAGAGGTTCCATTCTGACCCTCTTTGACGGAGGTTTCCGGATGGAACGTCTGACACAGATGTGAACCGAGCCCAATTTGGTGAAGCCCTGGGATCCATTCACCCTGGACAATGACGGTGCACTATTGTTTCTTACTCAACAGTGGATGCCACAGCAGAAACCCGACGGACCCATTGTAATTAGTTAGGTCCTTTGGGCGCCCTGGTTGTCCCTAGTGAGCACATCCCACGGCTTCAGTTTTTCACCTCTGTGACAGAGGTTCCGACTGGAACCTCCGAGGCAGATGTGAACCGGGCTTAAAGGGGTTTTGCCACAAAGTGAGTTCCTTACCTCCTTATCAGCTTAGGGGAGAGTATAAACAAATCATGCTAGTCATGAACGCTGCAGGGATGAGAGGGAGGGGGTGAGCAGAGAGTGAGAAATAAGGGAGCGTCTCAAAAGTTAACTCAAATAATACAACAGTGGATTCTCTATACAGCAGACAGACTCATACACTGCACTTTCTCCACAGTCCCTTGAAAGCTCATTCATGTTCCCTATCATCAGATAAGAAGTGCAAACAAGCAAGCTCGGCCAGATCAGCTACTATCAGCTCCTCTGGTCGTGTCTAATGTAAACTTTCAGGTAACTAAGGGGGACTGAGCAATGCTGTAGCTTTCACTGGTTTCTCTTTTTGTAATCATTTATATCTAGAAAAGTGATTAGGATCCCACGTCAACATTACATCGTGGCAAAACCCCCTTTAAACCAGTGACCCCTACACATGTAATTGACACAACCTAACAATGTTGTTACCTGAAGAGCTCACATCCTGGGATACATTTCAACCAAGACATTTTTAGACATTAAAAGACAGTTCACTGAGCAAGGACGTTGCGGTGAGATCCTCATTCAGATCGTCTATGGATGAGCATGGGTCATCACTCCGCTCCGCTTCCTCATCGGAGACGCCGCTATAAAGGTCTTTATCTAATTGTACTTTCTGCAGCAAAGTGATGGGATCGGTGATGTCGCACAGCGCTCCGACCCGGGCCACCTTGCAGGACAGCGTCTCCTTCTGCTTGTGTAGGCGTCTGCTCAGTTCTGGCCGTGAGATTTGCTGCATCTTCATATAGACAATGTCCTTTTTTGCTTTCTCCAGAACATGTAACTGTTTCCTCAGCGCCTTAAAAGTCATATTTATTTTATCCGTGAGAGTTTTGGCTTTTTCCCTCACTTTACTCCTGGCCTCTGCCATACTTTGGATGTTTCCAGTAATCTCTTCTTCTTCCCGTTTCAGTTCACGCAGAAAGTCGTGCAATTTCTTCTTTTCTCTCTCAAAAGCCTCCTTCACGGACGTGATGTCATGTTCGCGGTGATTCTCCGTCAGGCTGCAGGACTCGCAGATACATGCAGCATGCTGGGAGCAGTAGTACTGCAGAAGGTGACTGTGCTCGCTGCATTTCCTATAGGCAAGGGATTCGATTGCCCTTGGTGGAATCAGGATGTGACTTAGTTCCTTGTTGTGGGCCTCCAGGTGCAGGTCACACAGAGGCGTCTCGCACTGCACACACGTCTTCACGGCAGGGATCTGGGACTCCACACAGTACAGGCAGTGCACCCTCACCTCCTCTTCAGCTTCTCCACCTCTCTGGGCAGCTTGTATTGCATCAAGTATGTGCTCGTTACTCAGGAGTTGAGGTTGCTCTTTAGATTTCACATTGCAACTTGGGCAAGGATATTCTTTGTACACCAGATAGAGATCCTGCACGTAATCTATACACAAGCGGCAGAAGCTGTGCCCACACCTCAGTGTTACAGGGTCAGTGTAAATGTCCAGACATAAGGAACAGGTCAGCTCGGGAAAAGGATCAGGGTAAAGGTCCCGACATAAGGAACAGGGCAGCCCGGCCAAAGGATCAGGAGCCTCCATCGTGTAGAAATGCAAGTGAAAGCTGTCACAGCAGAGCCCGGAGACGTTACAGGTGTGCACGCCCAGCAGGAAAAGCCCAAACAGGCGAAGGCTGGCTTCTGGGTTACTGCCTTCTTATTAACTCCTTAACGACCGTGCACCGTCTTTTGGCATCGGCTGGTGCGGGTCGTCTTTTGGCATCGGAGTTTGCGGCTCTGGGCGCCGCAGCTGCGCTGGGATCGGGGCTGTACTACACAGCCCTGATCCCAGCGCAGCTCCTGCGATCACAAGGGAACAGGGGAACCTCCGCTCCCCAGTGCTTTAACCCTTTGATTGCGGTGGTGCGTTACCGCAGCACAACCAAAGGGTTTCCCCTGCTCTGTTGGGTGATCGGAACACCCGGTGACCCGACAGAGCCCGGGGAGCGGCTGCACAGTCAGCCCTGGGGACCCAGAGTAGCCCCAGGGCTGTCTGTGTAATAAGCCAGTGACCAGGACAGACTGTGAGCTGCTGTGATCACTGCCTGTGTCAGACTGACACAGATTATAATGTATTAGCATATATGAATATGCTAATACATTACTAAGTGCAAAAAAAAAATAAGATGTAACAGTTCTCCCTTCATGGGATTTAAAAAAAGAGTAAAAAACAAAAAGTGTAAAACAAATGAATAAAAAAAAAAAAAAATTAATAAAAAATAATGGTGCATATATTACACACAAAAAAAACCTACACATATTTGGTATCCACATGACTGTAATAACCTGTAGAATTAATCTAACAAGTTATTAAGTGTGAAATGTGAGTGGTGTAAAAAAAGGAACAAAAACCCCCAAAAATGTAAAAAAAAAAATTTTAAAAAATTCTGCAATTATTTATAAGTGAACTTAAACTATTCCCCCATAAAGTACAACTTATCCCGAATAAAACAAGGCCTCATCCAACTGCGTCATTGAAAAAATAAAAAAGTTACAGCTGTTGAAACGCGAGGAGGCAAAAACTAAAATATGTTCTGGTCATGAAGTACTTTTCAGGCGTTCGGCTTAAGGGGTTGTCCTGTTGACTTTTTATGAAGTATACAATGTTCCCACAAGTTACAACGGCCGCAGAATACGACATTTTTAACATACCATGATCTCTCCTGGGACATTGTGAGTTGTCAATAGTGTCTGACTCTTAGACAACAAAAAATTAGACCAGACAGTCTTACAATGCGCCACATGTGTTATAGTGTTGATAAATCTGGTGCAGGTTACAACTGTCTAGTCTAAGTTTGTATCACCTATAACTTGGCGCACTTTTACGCCAAAAACAGGGTGTAATACATAATGAATGACAGTCTCTATGTACAGCAATACAATAGTACTGCTGTATATAGGACAAGGAATTGTGCCCTATTGTGGTCAAGTACCCTAGGAGGGCTAAGTATTAAAAAAAGTTTTAAGAAAAGTAAAGTTTAAATCATCCTCTTTTGCGGTTTTACAAATAAAAAAAACAAAATAGTCACACATATTTGGTATCACCGCATCCGTAAAAGTCCAATCTATTAAAATATAACCTCAGTTATCCTGCACGCTGAATACTGTAGAAGAAAAAAAATTCCAAAACGCCAAAATTTTGTTTTTTTGGTCATTTAAAGGGGTTTTGCCACCATGCAATGTCGACGTGGGATGCTTAGAAATCATAAGTTAGGCACTGTCCTAATTGCATGTCATTAAAAAAAGTGTAAGGTGCCACAGCTGCAGCCTTCGTTACCTTATCATTGTGTACAGCTGGTTGTCATTGGAGCCGACCTGTTCTAAGCCTCCTGCTTGCTGGCCGCGCTTGCGTGGTTCAGTCCTCTTCCTCTGAAGCCTCCTCGGGAGCGTGCACGTTTTCTATGTTCTAGTTCCTTGCCCCGAACCCTTACTCCTTGTCTTCTACGTTTCTCTATATTCTGGATCTTTGTCCCGCTCCCTGCTTTTAGTTATGGAGCTCAGGAGCGCACACGACTCACGGCGCAATGACATCACTAAGTGCCATCTGGAGGGCGTTTTTTTTTAAACTACTCAAGCAGAGAACGCCCCCCCCCTCCCCCCCCCCCCCATCTCAAGACCCAGGAGACCAGCGGCAGCGTGTGAGGTAGGGAACAGCCGTCTTGGCAAAACCCCTTTAATATCCCCAACAAAATCGTACTATCCCAAAGTAGTACCAATAAAAACTACACTTCAGCTTAATTTTTTTTTCTCTCTTTTCCCCCCTCTAAAACCTAGGTGCGTCTTATAGTCCGAAAAATATGGTAGTCACTGACAGTTGCCATGGGGAGTAGTACTGCTGTGTACTGCTCTCTGTTGTAACAGTGATACAAGTCTCCTATGGGGACAAATGATAAAAAAGTACAAAAAAGTAAAACACAAACAATAAAATAAAAAAATTAAATAAAAAACACATACAAATGGCAATCGCCCCCAAAAAGATAAAAAATAAAGTACACATATTTGGTTTTGCTGCCTGCATAACAACCTTCCCTATAAATCTGCTATGTTATATAATCTGCTCAATGACCGCCGTAAAAAAAAAACCAAAAAAAAAACAGTCACGGAATTTCGATTTTTGCTCATCTCGCAGCACATACAATGGAATAAAAAGCGATCAAAAAGTCAAATAAATGCCAAAGTGGTACCAATGAAAACATTAGTCTATCCTGCAAAAACCAAGCCCTCACACAGCTATGTATACGGAAAAATAAAAAAGTTATGGCTGTCAGAATATGATGACATAAAAACGCAATTTTTTATAAACGCATTTATACTGTGATAAAACATAAAAAAAACGATATAAAATTTATACCAGTGCAATTGTACCGACCCCCAGAGTAAAGTTCTCCTGTCATTCATCCCGCACGGCGAACTGTAAAAATTAAGCCCAAAAAACAATGTCGGAACTGCATTTTCCTCCCATTTTCATGGCCCGATGCTAAAAAAACCTGTGTGCACAAAATGCATAATACACCCCTAGATAAGATCCATGAGGGGTGTTGAATCCAATATGGGCCGACTTCTGGAAGGTTTCACCTGTTCTGGTACTTTGGGGGCTATGTAAATGCGACAGGGCACTCACCAAAGTCTGCGTTCCAAAAGCCAAATAGCGCTCTCTCCTTTGTACACCCTGCCATGCTACCAAAAAGCAGATTTTAAAAACATTTGGTATTGCCATCTTGAAGAAATTGGAAAAACACAATTGGGGCTTTATATTCACCGGATATTCCTTTGCAAAAAGAAACATTTTTTAGCTAAAAAATTGCAGATTGTTGGAAATTTTTTTTTTTTTCCAAAAATTTTCGACCAACCCAAAAAACTTTGTAAAACACCTTAAAATCAATACCACGCCCCCCCGGGAAATTCCTTAAGGGGTGTAGTTTTCAATTTAAGGTCTTTTTAGGGAAGTTTATTAAGTTTTAGCGCCTTAGGATGTTCACAAACCTGGAATGGTGCCTAAAGAAAATCCAAATGAAAATGAGACCCCAGAGTCCAGTAGGTGCTCCTCTTATTCCGAGGCTTGTGCATGAGCCAAATAGCGCACTAAGGCCACATAAGGGATATCTCTAAAAACTGCAGAATTGGGGGGGGGGGGATCAATGTTAAGTTACATTTCCCTGGACACATCTAGGGCATGTCCCCACCGCAAGGGTTTTCAGTCGGTTTTTCAGACCGCCTGAAAAACTGGCCAAAAATGAGCACAATTGCGCTCTATGGAAAACCCGTGCAGCAGTCCCCACTGCACAAGTTTTGCCGTCGGACGGTTTTGCCGCCGGCGGTCCGGCGGCAAAACATTGTAGAAGCACAATCTTCCGTCCGGTTTCCCGACGGAAAATGTGCTTCTCAATGGGAGGGGGAGGGCTGTTCTCCGCTCATCGCGCAGAAAAGCCGTCCCCCCCGCGGCCGTGGGGACGGGCGCAAAACAGGAGAAATACCGGCCGGCAAACCGGCCGGTATTTGTCCTGTGCAGTGGGAACGCGCCCCTACAGTGTTTCAGTGAATAATGGATAAAAATTGAAAATCTGCAAAAAAAAGGTGAAATTTTGAAATTTTACCTCCACTTTGCTGTAATTTCTTTGAAATAGCTAAAGGGTTAACAAATTTCCTAAACATTAAGGGCCACATGTATGAATTCCGTTTAGGTCTAATACTCACTTTTTTGCCCATAGTACCCTATGGGCAAAAAAGTGAGTTTTAGACCTAAACAGTTTTAATATACATGTGGCCCAAAGTGGTGTAGATAGGTGGAGTTATTTATGGGGTTATCTAAGATACAGGCCCTTCAAAACCACGTCAGAACTGGACGGGTCCCTAAAGAAAATCTATGTTGCCAATTTTCTTGAAAATGTGAAAAATTACTACTAAATTTTTAAGAAAACAATCTCTGAATCACATGGATAAGTAAAAGTATCAAAAAGTTATTCCCACATAAAGTGACACTGGTCAGATTTCAAAATGGGGCTCTGTCAGGGAGGTCAAAACTGGCTCCGGCGGTGACGGGGTTAAGAGGAAGTTACAACTACTTAAGCAGGTGTATTTCCAGTTTCATCTACATTGAATTGAGGATGGCGGCTGCTGCTCTCGGAGACGAGCTGAATTGCTTCATCTGCCAGAACAGGTACACTGATCCCGTAACGCTGCCGTGTGGACACAACTTCTGCCAGGTCTGTATCAGAGAGAGACTAAATGCTCAGGATGAGTCTCAGTTTTACACATGTCCTCGGTGTGGAAAGAGATTCACCGCAAGACCTTCCCTGCAGAGAAATACAGAGCTGTGTGAGAGGGTGGAGCGACTCCGAGCTGCGCGGGACGAGGCTCAGGTGCCGTGCACATACTGCGTTAACCCCTCAACACCTGCCGTCAAGACTTGTCTGCAGTGCGGGGCGTCTCTCTGTCCTGAACATTTGACTTTACACAATCAAAAACTGAAACATGATTTAGTAGATGCCACAAATTCTCTGGAGAATCAAAAATGCTCTGAGCACAACCTGCCCCTGACCTATTACTGCTGCCAGGACCGCGCTTGCTTCTGCGCAGACTTCTATGTGCTAGGGAAGCACAGAAGGCATCAGGTCAACCCGCTAACCGAGGCTTCCGAGAAGAAGAAGGAACAACTTAGAGAAGATCTCCAAAAATTGGTCTCCAAGAGGAATGAGATGAAGACAGCCAGTCAAACCTTCCAGAAGAGCTTGAAACTAGAGCGACAAAAAGCCAACGATGTGCAAAATCAGGTCCTATCTATATTTAGAGACCTGAAGGAACAACTATACGCCCTAGAAAAAACTGTGCTATCTGAGATTTCCATCCAGGAAACCAAAATCTCAAGTTACTACTCCAACCTGATCTCAGAATTAGAAGAAAAAAGGAGGGAACAATCCCGGACCATAATGGATATTAGGAAGGTGCTTCAGAAGGGCGACCCAATATCTGTCCTCCAACAGTCAGGCTCAGACAGAGCAGAGAAAGAGGAGGGCAAGGAGGTTGGATCAGACAAAGCTAAAATCTACATAGCAGAGGAAGAGGAGGGCAAGGAGGTTGTATCAGACAGAGCTACAACCTGCAAAGCAGAGGAAGAGGAGACCAAGGAGGTTGGATCAGGCAGAGCTAAAATCTACATAGCAGAGGAAGAGGAGACCAAGGAGGTTGGATCAGACAGAGCTAAAATCTACATAGCAAAAGAAAGAGAGACCAAGGAGGTTGGATCAGACAGAGCTAAAATCAACATAGCAGAAAAAGAGGAGACCAAGGAGGTTGGATCATACATAGCTAAAATCTACATAGCAGAGAAAGAGGATACGAATGAGGTTGGATCAGACAGAGCTAAAATATACATAGCAGAGAAAGAGGAGACCAAGGAGGTTGGATCAGACAGAGCTACAACCTGCAAAGCAGAGAAAGAGAAGACCAAGGAGGTTCCTATTATTAAGGATTTAAATGCTGATCTGATCTTAGGCAACATCTATAGAAGTCTGTCTGCAATTCTGACAAGCCGCCTCACTACAGGTAAAAGATTTTCTGTTCTAATTTATTTTAACAAATCCCGCACATACACTGATTTAAGTAAAACAAAACTAAAGGATTGCGGCGCACGTACTATAAAAAGGCAAAGCCTAAGAGCAGGAGTAATTATAATACTGATTTATTAAAAAGAGACATCGAGTCTCAATAATAAAAGAACATGGAGATAAAAAAGCCCGACGCGTTTCGCGTGGTACATCCACGCTTCTTCAGGGGTGCAGGTACAGACAATGTGATAAGGTTATATAGAAAACAACATGTGCGAAAAAAACCGGGATACGGTTATTCACAGCTATAGAAATTCAGTTTTACAAACCAAAGGATCGTATAACATGTAACGTGTATTGTAAGTGGATCAGACACCTGTCAATCACTCTAGTCTCGTGTCGACGAGTGGAAGAGGGTTGCAGGAAGATGCATAGTGTCAGTAAGGTTTCTACACCTGTTTTGATGAGGTTTGATACATAATTAACATAAGATGAGTCCGTTTGAAATGTGGGGTTGAAAATGAAAAGGAGCGTTGGAAAATTACCCCTGCTCTTAGGCTTTGCCTTTTTATAGTACGTGCGCCGCAATCCTTTAGTTTTGGTTTTACTTTATTCAATGCCACGGTAATTCAGTACACGTGGAACCCAGGACGCCGGGCTGCCCTACTGCTCCAACTGTACGTTGGAATTATTAAGCGACTACGAGAGTTGTGCCTCGGACCCTATTGCACAACTCCCAGAGGTGAGCAAACTATAACCTAGCACGATTATAGTATCTTTAACATACTTTCACTATTGTGCGCCTATTTGCTTTCTCCTTTTCTTTTATATACATACACTGATTTACGTATGGAAGAAGCAGTCTGCTAAAGAGAACCCTCAGCAACAAGCTAAAATAAGGAACATGAGGGATATGTCATTCTGGACCATCTCTATTAGGGGATGTTCACACGGCCTCTGCCCCTTAAATAACATTTCAAACTCTCCTTTAACCATTTCTGACCACAATCTGCTTACCTTCTCCACCACTCCACCTGTCTCTAATCTGCTGTACCCCACAAGACCCTATAAAACCTTAGCCCTCGCACTCTCCCTGACTCTCTTGCACCTATTTCTACCATATCCTCATCTGAAGACCCAGAAGTAGCCACCGCTTTCTGCAAGACAATCAGCTACACTCTTGATTCGGTCGCCGCTCTCACACACAACAAAACCCACAAAATCAGACAACCCTTGCACACCTTAACTAAACAGCTGAGGCGAGCTTCCAGAGTTAGGCTATGTTCGCACGGCTTAAACTATGACGTATTTCGGCCCGTATTTCATGCCGTACTGCGCTAAATACGGGGCGAGATCCGTCCCAGTCATTACAGTAATCACAGTTCTCCATAAGAACTTATATTATTTTCCCCCTCCCTCTCCCCCGCTCGGAACAAAACTAATTCCCCCCAAACCCAAAATTATCCCGTGTAAACCCATAGCCTACTGAACGGCGCGGGGAAAAAAAAAACCTGCTCCCCTGATACCTTGGGCCTCAAACAAACAATCACTCCAAAACATTTAAGTCTCACTCCCTCACCAAACAGCACTACTTTACCACTATCATATCCTCGCTATCTCACAATCCTAGACAACTATTCAACACCTTCAACTCTCTCCTCCGTCCCCCAGCACCTCCTCACTATCTCCTCTCAGCAGATGATTTTTCCATTCACTTCCTAAATAAGATCAACCTCATCAGAGAAAGTTTCACCCCAATTCCCCACCACCCGCCCCTAAATCTATGCAGTCCCCACCCCCCCCACCCCTAAACTTCAAAGTCCCCCACCACCCCACCCCTTACTTTTAAAGGCCCCCCCCTCCCTCCCTATACCTGCACATTTCCCCCCCTTTCCCTTCCCCTATACTGGAACCCCTTTCTTCCTTCCCCATACCTGCAAAAGTCCCCACCTCCTTCCTCTATACCTGCACAGTCCCCCCCCCTTCCCCTTTCCCCTATAACCCCCGCACAATACTATTTTCCCCCTAAAACCCTTCTTTTTCCACTTTTTCTCATTTCAAAAGGCCCCCCCTTTTTAAATGTCCAAATCTTTCCTTTATCTTGACCCAATTCCATCCCCCCCTTAAAAACCCGAAACCCTTGTGCTGTTTTCATCCATACCCCTCACTCAACCCCATCGTTAACCTCTGGCACCTTTTCCCTTTCCCCCTTTAAAAAATGCTAAACCCGCAACCCCCTCCTAAAAAAACCAAAGTGGTTTTTTACAGTCATTTTTTTTTTATTAAAAGGCTATCGCTTTCTAAAAACGGACCGTATTTTTTAACGGGTTTTTTAAAAAACAAAAATGCCGAAAAATTTTGTCCCCTTTTCCCTGTTTTTGTTGGGGACTTACCAAAAGAAACCCTCTCTAACGGGGTCGGATCCATTGTCCCCCCCCCAAACCTACCTCACCTACTTTTACAACCGCATCCCCAACCAAAGGGGTAAACCCCTCCTTGCTCAGGCTTGCTCCTCAATCCAGATAAGCAACCACACCCCCTGCTCACCTGGAGTAACAGGCTTTTAACATCCTCCATAAACCTGCCAAAAAGCCTTCCGGGAACAGGGGACGTCACCCCCAAACTTAGCCATTCCCAAAAACCACCATCATACACTATCAGCACCTGAAATGTCATTTACCTAAAGCCTACCCAAAAATCGGGGCTTTTCCCCCACCGAGCCCGGTCCCAGTGCAATCGCCAGGTCTCCTGGTAAAAACCCACCAGTGGCGAAACATCGCCCTGCCCTAGGTTGCTCTGCAACACCGAATGAAATAAAGAAAAAATAACCATTCATTCATTGTGTATTTTTAGATGTAAAATATAATTATAAGAAAGAAGAAGGAGCACGTACAAAGTCTGCAGACAGTCACAGCAAAGGTGGACAATGTGCGGACAAAAAGATTGAAAATTTGCGGGGAATGGATAATATAAAATAAAACCTTTAATTAAAGCGGAACATTTTTCCCCAGCACTTTACAATATAAGGGGGTTAGGACAGACAAAAGACAGACAATACAAAAAAAAGCTCTTACAATGAGACACGGGGTTTTGGGGGCCCCTGCTCGCAAAGCTTACAATCTTTTTAGGGTGTATGGTGAGACGAAGGGTAGAATGCTAGGTTTACAATGGGCCCCAAACCCTGTGACATAATTTGGGGTGGTTTAATAGAAATTTGGGTGGGCCTAAACACCCAGACAGTACATCTAATACAATAAGTCTGAAATTTTAGGGAGTACAGAAATTGGCTTAAGGTTGGAGATATAATTTTTTGTACCGTGTTTGCCATAAAATATAAAGATGAAGAAATCACGATACCTTTTTCAGGCTAACGATAATTTGAGGTGAGCTTTGAAGAACTACTCCCTTCTTTAACATGGTTTATACCCCCCACGGTATAACACCAGTCGTAAAGGGAGCATTCTCTCAAAACTCACCATCAAATATACCATTAGCCTAAAAAAAGGGATCGCCGATTTCTTTCCCTTCCTTAAATTGGGGGGGGATAACTCAAATCCTGCCTTCAAGCCTCTCAATGCATAGTAATAAATGCCACTAAGTGTTATATAGGGGGGGGGTCACTGCCCCCATTGACACCACAAAGAAAGAGGCTAGGATTAATAAGATAGCGCTTACAAGCTGCGAGGGACCCGGAGACCGAGGTAGGGCACCACACTTACCGTAAGGGCCTGTTCACACGGAGTTTTGCCCCGTATGAACAAACCTTTTTTGGGGTGCGTCTCGGGGCCGACAGGACGACCACGACGCATCTAACAAATTTGCAATTGTTTCAAACCGGGGCCCGGAACCCCAGGGGAA
>JAODAL010010645.1:35000-104055 GCA_025379985.1 Phyllomedusa bahiana | reverse complement strand
AAAATACAATAACAATTTTTTTTAAAATACATTAAAATTATAATATTTAATCTTCACTATTATTAACATACATATAACATATATATACATACATACATATACCATAATATCATACATACATATAACTATTTATACATACAAACATAACACAATATATACATACATAATATACACTTTTTAAAACATCATACTATACACATATATATATATATATATTATATACAACATATAACATATATTATATATATATACATACAACTTTAAAACATATATATATAAACTACATATACACATATATATAATACATACATATAAATTAAATATACATTCACATATAAAACATACAACAATAATATATAACATACCACATAAAATATATAATAACATACAAATTATATATATATACATACATATACAATATAATTACATACTCATAACACATTTTAAAACCCAAACATACATATACACAAATATATAATACATATACACTATAATAACATACATATACACATATTATATATACAACATATACACATAATATATAATACTTTAAAACATATATATATCTACATATAACTATATATTATTACATACTATACCAACATAAAACAATATATATAATATACATACATATACCATAAAATTTAAAACTACTAACACAAATATACAAATTATACATACAATACACATATTTTTAATAATACATTATACATACATAAACACATTATATATATATACACATACTATACACAATAAAAATTTATTATATATATATATATATTATATATATATTACACACACAAAAAACCACACACACCACCACACACAACACACACACCACACACACAACACCCCCCAACACCCACCACACACAACCACACCACACCAAAACACACACACACACACACACACACACACAAACCCCCTGTTCAAAAAGTATGGGGTACCCTGAAAACTCTATTTTTTATCAAATGATCGCAAAATAAAATAAAAATGTCGTCCAACATGGCCCCGGGTTAGAAATAATGGTTATTATGTAAATAAAAAATTTTTCATTTCCCAAACTTTGCTTTCGTCAAAGAATGCCCCCCTCTGCAGCAGTTGCAGCATTGCAGCTTTTGGCATTCTAGCTGTTAATTTTTCTGAGGTAAACTGGAGAAATTTCCCCCCAGCTTCCAGAAGCCACTCACATAGGTTGGTTGGTTGATGGGGGACTTTTTGTTACCCTACAGTCAAAGCTGTTTACATCATTCAATGGGGTTGAGAGCTGGGGACGCGGGCCACTCCATTACAAAAGAAAAACCCTGCCTGTTCCCCCTAAATAGTTCTTGCATATTTGGAGGGGTGCTTGGGGTCATTGCCTGTTGCAGGTGAAATTAGCTCCAACAAGCGCTGTTTCCCCAGGTATGGGGATGGCATTGCAGAATTGGGGTATAGCCTTCCCTTTTTCAAATCCCTTTTTTCCTTTTACAAATCTCCCACTTTACCAGCACCCCAAAGCAACCCAGCCCATCAATTACCTCCACCATGCCTGACAATGGCGCAGGGGACTTTCCATCTTTTCAAATTTTTTTCTCTCCACAAACACCTCAAACTTCGATTCGCTGTCCATAACCTTTTTTCCAATCTTTTCCTCTTCCAATGTTTGTGTTTTTTAGCCCATAAAAAATCTTTTCATTTTATTAGACAGTCTTAGATATGGGTTTTTCTTTTCCCCTCTGCCCGAAGGCCAAATGCCTCTTCACTGAAGACGTTGACATGGTGTTTTGCGGGTCTATTTAATGGACTGCCTTTTAGGGGCCTGGAGGCTCAATTTTTCAAACAAAGACCTAATTACTTGTCTTGTTTCGCAGTTTGCAGGGGGGCCCCCCACTTTTATTTTACTCTGGTTTTGACCTGTTTTGCTCTCCTCAGAAGGGAGAGTCACCCGTTGTAGGAAATCTTCATTTCTTGGGAATTTTTCGCATGGGGAAAAGCCTTCATCTCTCAGCCAAGAAAAAACTGCGATTTCACATTAAAGTTCTCTTTTTTGGCCCTTTTGGGTTTTAATGGAAACCCAAAAAATGTTATACTCCCGATTCTCAATACTCAAAGGAGGTCGTTTTTAGCTTCTCTAATCATAAACTGTTTTCAGCTGTGCTAACATACTTGCACAAAGTTTTCAAGGGGGTTCAAAATATCCAATCCTTCTTACACATTAGCAAAAACCCAATGTACCCTTTAAAAACTAGAGTGATGGGTTTTTGGAAATGGGGGTCATACACCCATGTAGATATTGCATTAACAGCCCATTTGCATGAATAGTCATTTACCACATTAACAATTTTATGAGTGGATTTGATTATTTTAAAGTCGTTCATTAAAAAAAAACTGTCCTTTTTATTTAAAAAATAAGGAAATTTCGAAGTGACCCCAAACTTTTGAACAGTAGTGTGTGTGCACTAAATATGTAGCAGTCAAATAATCCTCATCAACATGTGATAAAAAAATTTCTATAACGTCCCTTTAAAACTAAGGTCAATATGTTGACTACTTGAAAGAATATCCAAAAGAAGCCATTTCAATACTTAAAGTAATAGTAGATAATAAAGATAAAAAGGAAATACCTGGTACAAGACTGTCATTGTAAATCCAAGAAGGCAGCATTGGTTCAATGGCATCCGGTTTTGGAAACACTGTAACATTAACTGATTTAATGAAAGAAAATAAAAGAACAAGCAAAATTAGAGTATGTTCACATAAAAACAGATTTGTTGCAGAGATTTCTGTCACTGTGCCCTTTATGTGAATGAGGCTTGTCGGGCACCAGTTTCTCAGATGACAGCATAGACGTTTAATCTTTCTATACTCAGTAGAAAAACAGTTTAATAACAAAATGCACAGGATAAAATGACCTAGTAACTAAATGCACAGGATAAAATCATCCAGCACAGTAATTTACAAATCTCTGTGAGAGGAATATACTGCTTTTTTTTTGTAATACTATAGTGTTTATTTTTAACAATATTGTACTGACTCTCACAGGCAACACTACATCTATGAAAAAAATAGTATCCCACGATAGAAGAAAATCTTTCAGCACTCTTCGATTATCTAATTAAAACGCACTTTTATTGATACAAAAATAAAGCCATATGATAAAAAAACAGACAGAAAAAAAAATGATCTACGCGTTTCAAGCCATTACCACAGGTAATGAAGGTAATAGCCTGAAACGCATAGATCGTTTTTTCTGACTGATTTTTATCATATGGTTTTATTTTTGTATCAAAGAAACCCTTTTAATTAGAACATCACGAGTGCTTGAAAGAATTTACCTCCAACGGGGATACAATTTTTTTCACCTATATTCCACCATCCCTCAGCAAGATTGCTTTCCTTCTTTCAACCGTACAACATTGCCTGAAGACAAGCATACGTTTTACAGGTGAGTGGACTTGTTTTTACTTTACTGTTTGAACACTGCATCTATCCAGCATCACATAGAACCAACAGCAATGCTTTTGTAATTGAATACCCCTGAAAATTTTGTTTCCCTTCAGTCATGACTTCAAAATGCTCAGTCCAGCAACAGCATTTTTTCAATACAAAAGACACTCCGAATTAAAAACTGCTTCATGGCTATGACATTACAGGTCATCTTATTTTTAAGAGGCCCTTTCAAAATTGAAGAAAAGCAAGCCAAAAATGGTCATTTTCTCCATTTTTTTGCTTTGCATACATTTTGATAACTCACCCAATTTATTTACAAGAGTCTGGTTTCCACATACCTGTCCCATATGTCCACACTGTAATATGGTGCTCATAGCAAGTTATGGGCCTATACTTTACCACAATGAGGAGTCATGAAAAGTTTTTTTCCCCCTCACATATGCATTCACATTGCTTCTAGAGAAGACAGTGCTGTATTGAGTCTTTAAAAAGCTACATGAGGCCCGAGTGTGTTTAACTTGTAACCATTACCTGGTTTCCGGGTATGTAAAACAGGCGGTGGGTGCATTTTTGCATCTCTTGAAAATCCATCCAAATTTCCTTTAATTGCTTCCAATGCATCATCTCTGCATTTTTCATTGGTCTAAAGAAAAGAAATTGAATTTACATAAGATGTTTTTTTCACATTCAAAGAACCGATACATTAGAGCACAAAAGCTAAAATTATCCATATTAAAATGTTTTGTTTTTCTTGTAACATGCAGCAATACTAATCAGCACTTTTCACACATTTCTTTCACTCTGTCACTCAAAATGTAATGTCTATGGGTGCTTTATAGCTTTAAAGACTCACTGTTGCACTGTACTATGCTGTACTGCAATAATTGTGAAAACACCATCTCCACCATCGACAGTTCCAAAGAAGAGTACTATCAAATCATGCTCCACCAACTACATACACAACAAGATTACCGTGAAGAACTGTTACCCTTTACCATTAATCTCTGGGCTCTTTGACCGGCTCTGAGGAGCCAAGGTTTTTTCCCTTACACTGGACCTTTGTGGGGAATTAAAATAACCTCCTCATGATTCGCAAGATGATGGAAAACTGCACATCTTCAACACTCGAGATGGCACTTTGAATACCTGGATGCCCTTCGGCTCTGTGTAACGCTCCAGCGTGTCTTTCAATTCGTACAATTGACATTTCAGAGGACCTCCATCAACACCTGTGTCATCGTTTACCTGGACGACATCCTGATATTCTCACCTGACCCGCAGACCCATCTGATCCAGGTGCACCAGGTACTGAGACGTCTTCGCAGTAACCATCTGTACGCAAAGCTGGAAAAATGCCTGTTCCACCGCACCAGTCTGACATCTCTCGAGTACATCGTCTCAAACAAAGGACTGCGGATGGATCCCGCAAAAGTTTGTCCTGCTGTTTTGGCAGTTGGTCCATGGCCAATTCGGCTTCGGCTATACATATTCTGGAAGTTCCCAATTATAAACGGCTGTTATCATTCCCTCCCCATTTATCTACACAGAGGCACTAATTGTGGCACTCACTAAAAAGAATGCCAACCCGAGACTATGGCCTCCGGTGGCTGAAATAGCATTCTCCGAGCTAAAGGCGGCTTTCTACGCTGCGCCTATCCCGTCTCGTCCAGATCCCAAGAAACCACTCTCTTTGGAGGTAGATGCCTCTTCCGTGGTGGCGGTTCTCACACAAAAAGGTCCCGAGGTCAAGACCCTCACGTGTGGGCTTTTCCCAAAACAACATCTTAATCCACGCTAAGCCGGGTGGTCCCTTTTCTTCTCCATGTCGAATCCGAATCCCTCCATCCAGCTGAGAAAAAAGATCAAAGCGATAACCCATATCGCTGGCTGTGGAGGTCATCAGGGAGGAACTTGTACCTCAGGATATCTTATCAGAAGAATGTTTGGTCCACGCAGCTCCTGTTTACCTCCAAAGCATTCCCCCAGGCAAGACGTATGTGCGCCCAGCTCTCCGGAGAAGAATTCTGGAATGGGGACATTGCTCTTTATTTGCCGGTCACCCCGGAGTACGAAAATCCTGTTCTCTTATCTCTAGGCACTACTGGTGGCCTAACTGGGATTAGGACGTCAAGGATTTTGTTTGTTCCTGTACCACATGTGCCCGTGGCAAAACTCCAAGCCTCAAACTTACAGGCCTCCTGCAGTCATATGCCCTTCAGAGTGGTCGGATTTTATCATTCACCTTCCACAGTCCTCGAATAACACCGTCCTACCCGTTGCTATATTTCTTGACTACGAACCTTCGCTGCTTGCCCTGACCTCTCTGCCTGTCCCCGACTACGAGCTTGTGTCACGATTCGGTACCTCGCTGCATCTCGGCTGCCATCGCAAGTAAGTCGCGTCAGGGGTAGCGAATTCTGGTGAATAGCGGGGGACCATACTTAGACTCCGCTCCCTGGCGTGGCTAATACCACCACTTGCGGTGGTCCAGAGGATCCCCTACTCCTGCCGTTACACTCCAATACAAACACATACAATATCTTTGGAAGGATCTTTACATTTAAGGGAAGTCGGTTTCAAAGCTTATGACATTGTAGAAGAGTTTAAACAACTATCTAAAATCTTACTTTGGGTTTCACACTGCTTAGCAATCTCAACTTCTGCTTCTGTTCTTCAAATTGTCGTCGCTTTCTTTCTTCTTCCAACATTTTCTGCTGCTGTTCAAATCTTTTTCTTAGAATAAAAAAGGGGAAGAAGTTAAAAAAAAAAAAAAAAAAAAAAAAAAAACTATTAAACTTCAGCATCTTTATTACATCTTTCATGCAACATTAAGGGTGGGGTACAATGCTGCATTAGCTACACAGCAGTTATATAGTAGAGAGCCATGTTGACATTTTCATCAGCGCAATCTTTTTTATTGATTGTTAACAGCTGTTTTGTTTTACAGCCAATTGACCTGTAAAATTGTGCAGCCAATAGTAATAATCATTGAAATTCATTATTGGTTACAGGTTATTGAAGGTGTAAAGAAAGAAAAATCACTGAGATCCATAGCCAACTTGAAGCGACCGCTGCCCACTGAAGCAATCACACGCAGAGTGTAGATAACTGGAAGAGGGTGGAAACATGGAGGTGCAGGAAATAAGGGCAGCATAGAAGGGGTAACAGTAAGTAAAGAAGGGTAGAGGGAAGAGTGTCAGGGAGACGAGTACCAAAACTGGTACACCCCAACAATATTTGCTAGATTGGCGGATGAGGGTGATGTAATGGTTCATAAATTAGCATTGCTGCACGCAAGACAACTACCGCCAGACAGCTCCAGAAAGATGGGAAAAGGAAGTGCAGGACAGGCTAGACAGGTGCCTAGTAGTTGTGGACTCATTAGTTAGTGAGGCACATACAGGCAATCAGCACAAAGACCCCGGGATCCGTCGAACAAGTGGTGTTGTTTACCTGGGCCGGGTTCGACCATATCGCGGATCGGTAGACAGATTGCTGGGTGGGGCAGGTGAAATCCAGGCTTTCATGGTCCCACCATCGTCACCAATGAACAAAGTTAGAGTAGTGGAGTGGTCCTTAAAAAACGATTTCAGGCCTTAGGACAAAAGCACGGCCGAATGACCTCCAAGGTAATATTTCAGAATACACCTGTAACAGGGCCACACCATAGAGACAGCTGGAATAGAGAAGTGAATAAGTGCTCAAAAAATGTGTAAAAGAGGGATTTGGGTTTTTGAGAACCTGGCAGACTTCTGTATTCTACAGACGCTATGCTAGGGAAGGCTGCACAAATGGGGAGGTGCAGCTGTATTGGGGGACAAAATGGCCCAGAAGTTGGAGGAAAATATAAAACACGGGACTGATGGGAGGGTAACTACACAAATAGTCATGCAAGATGTGGAAGACAAGAGCAGGGAATTAGAATAAAAATCGGGGTTGAGTGGAGGGAGGGGGTGTAGCAATAGAATAAAAGATCAGGAGAAAGGACATAAAAACAGAAAAATCTATTAAATTGCATGCTGACCAATGCCAGGTAGTCTGACCAACAAAATTATGTAACTAGAAGTATTAATAGCTGAAGAAAAATATGACATAGTGGGGAAAACTGAGACATGGCTTGGAGAACGAGAGCTACTCGACTGGCGGTTAAACAATGCAGGGTACAAGTCTATTAGAAAATCGTAAAGACTGAAAGGGGAGGTGTCTGTTCTACTATGTAAAATCCAGTCTGAAGCCAACACATGCGTGAAGCATAGTACAGGTAATGAAACATGTGAATCATTATGGGTAAATATACAATGGGTGGTATCAATAACAAAATAAATCAAATAGTAGTCCTGCTATAGGCCCCCAAATATAACAGAACCCATAGAAGATGTACTCCTCTGCAAATAGATGAGGCGGCTAATCAGAATGAGGTTATTATTATGGGCGACTTTAACTATCTATCTATTTAACTATATGAAAGACATATTGCTATAGAAAGTAAAACTAACCCCAAAATAGTAAAAAGATTAAAACAGAAAATGTTGGCCCTTTGAAAAATACTGAGGGATTGAGACAAAAGAGGGCGATGAGAAAAAAGGAAAACGTATTAAACACACTATTTTTCTCCACTGTATCCGAGGAGATCCTACCTGTTTGAACAGAGAGATGAGGTAAACTCCAACTTAAAGTTCTTGTCAACACCAGGAAGAATGCAGCTTCCCGTCATAGAATATTAAAATAGACAAATCCCCAGGTCCAGATGAACATACACCCTCACGTGTCCTAGAGAGTTTAAGTTGAAGTCATCAGATAGGCCCCTATCTCAATATTCATTGACTTCTAATAACTGGGTACGTCCCAAAGATTGCGCATAGCAAATGTTGTGCCAATATTCCAAAAAGGGGTCAAAAAGTGATCCCGTAAACTATAGGCCAGTAAGCATAACCTCAGTAGAAGGTAAAATGTTTGAAATTTTTCTCGAGAAGCTATCCTGGAGATCTCACTGAAATAAATGTATAATAACCATTTCCCGCAATGGGTTCATGAAGATCGGTCCTGCAGACTAAACATCATCAGCTTCTATGAGGAAGGACAGTGCAGACAGAATCGGGTGAGGCACAGATATCATATCTAAAGATTTTATCTCAAGCATTTGATAACGGTGCTCACATAAACAGGTTGGTAAATAAAAAGAGAATGCTGACTGGGGAAAATGTGTGCAAGTGGGTAAAGTTAACAGGCTCACTGGGAGAAAACAAAGGGAAGTAATAACGTACAAACTCAGCACTGGATCCCTGTTACTAGGGTACCACAAGGGTCAGTATTGGGCCCTATCCTCTATTAACATTTTCCTTATGATCTTACACAGGGGAAAACACAGTAAAAATCGATCTTTTGGCAGACGAAACTAAGCTCTGAAAAGTAATCAACACAATAGATGGATAATATGTATAATACAAAGGGATCTGGATAAGTTTGAGGCCTGGCAGGGTAAGATGCTAGATGAGGTTTAAACCCTGATAAATGCAAGGTTTAGCGCATGGGGAAGAGAAATCCATTACATGATTACATGTTTAAAAAAAGGAAAAACACTGGTAAAAGTGACAAGGAGAAGGACTTGGGAATCCTGTGGACAGTAAACTTAATTGTAGCAGCCAGTGTCAGGCAGCAGCAGCCAAAGCAAATAGGATCATGGGTGCATTAAATGGGCATAGATATCACATTGAGAGAACATTATTCTCCCTTATACAAGTCACTGGTTAGGACCACACATGAAAAAATGTTTATAGATTAGACACCAGTGCACAGAAAGACATTGTAAGCTTGACAGTACACAAAGGCGGGCAACAAAAAATAAAAGGACTGGGTTGGAACTACAGTAACCCAGCAAGATTAGCAAGATTAGTGTTATTTAGTTTAGAGAAAAGAAGGCTTCGTGGGGACATAAAAAATATTTTTAAATACATTAAAGGTCAATATATAGATCTCTCCAAGATTATTTATACACAGGCTGTATCTACCAAGGGGGCATCTTTCGTCATGATGGAACGAAAGTTTTCTACATCAACATAGAAAGTGATTCTTTACTGTAAAGACAGTGAAGGACTATGGAAATCTTTCCTGCCAGAAGGTCTTGTCATTGTGAATTCAATAACCGAGTTCAAAAAGGTTTTGGATCATTTCCTGGAGCATAATAATATAACAAGTTAAAGTGAACTAGGATCATAGAGGGGTTACTGATCCAGTATTTTATCTGATATTGCCAATTGGAGCAGGAAGGAATTTATATCCCCTAAAATGAAGACAATTGGACTTCCTACCTCATTGGGGTATTTTTTGCCTTCCCTCTGGATCAATCACCTTAGGCACACGGCTAACTAGATGACGACATGTCTTTTTTTTAGCCTTACAAACCATGAAACTATGAACTATAAGTGGCCATTAATCAATAGAGAACCTACAAAAGGTTCTCAATTGCAGTATGGCCATTTGGTTTATTAAGCTTCGAACCTAACCCTTAAGCTATGTTCACACGGTGTATTTGCAGGGCGTAATTACGCCCCGCAATTACGCCGTGTGGACAAGGGACAGGTTCGGAGCGGGGATGGAGCGCGGGGCCCGGCACCTCGCTGGCCCATAGACAAGCACTGCTAGCGGCGCGTATACGCCACTAGAAAGTGACATGTCAATTATCTCCCCGCCCGGCGAATTCGCCGGGCGGGAGAGAGACGTAATTCCATAGTTCCTATGAGAACTGTGAATTACCGTAATAATGGGCCTTTTTCCCGGCCCGTTAATTGGCGCACTTCGCGCGTAATTACGGACCGAAATACGGCCCATTTTAAGCCATGTGAACATGGCCTTAGGCTATGTTCACACGGCTTATTTCGGGGCGTATTTACGTCCGCAAATACGGGTCACAAAGTGTGGCACGTATTTTGCGTCGTAAATACATTCCCCATTCTTTATTATGGGGATTTACGTTGCAAAATACGCCTCAATAAGTGACAGGGGACTTAATTTTACGATCGTATTTACGGACGTATTTACGTCCGCAAATACGTCGCGAAAATACGCCTCGTGTGAATGATGAGGCGTATTTTACATTGGAATCAATGCTAATCTAATTGTTCATTATTTGAAACGTATTTCGGGACGTATTTGCGGACGTAATTACGTCCGTAAATACGCCCCGAAATAAGCCGTGTGAACGTAGCCTTAGGGTGCTTTCATGTTTTTTCACTTGCAGTACTGCACAGCAATTAAACTACCTTTGTTACCAACAAGCTTCCTTCTGTTATCTTATGGCTATGTCTATACAGCACAGGTTTCGGGTCGAAAATCTGACTTTAACCTGTGCTGTGTAGCCCTTAATAGAAAATCCTTGCTGTCATCTACACAGATTTTTTACTGATGGAAACCAAAACCGCTGGCCGGCAGAATATAGAACACGTTGTATATCCCGTTGGACCGCTGTTGGATTCCCACAGCCCCAATGAACTGGGTGCCGTTTTTTGCACAACAAAAAAAACAAAACAAAAAAAAAAAAAAAAAACAGCGTTGCGGTGCGATCCAGCAATGTGAAAATGCTGTTGGATTTTGGACGCCATTTTCACTCTGCTATCTGGACCTAGCCTAACCGTGTTGAAAGGTGTTAAAAGTGAGGAATCAATTACTGGTTTAGGTTGCTTTCACACAGTGCATTTTTCGGATGCGTTTTTTGGTGCAGAAAATCACAGCAATTAATGCTGTACATTTCTGCACAAAAACACACCAAAAAAACGCAGCTGCGTGTGAAAGCACTATTAGAATCGGCAAGACGTCAAACACAATAATTACTCACTTGTAACACCTTTCTGAACAATTAGGGCTTGTCCCCACGGCACAAGTTTTCAGTCGTATTTACAGACTTTTTTGGATTTGAAAACTGTCTGTAAACCGACTGTCAACCTTTTACATTTACTTTAATGGAAAATCCGTGCAGCAGTACCCACTGCATGGATGTTCCACTGGACGTTTTTTTACACCGCCAGTGGTCCGAAAAACTTAGAACATGTTCATTCTTCCACCCGGTTTTTTGGACGGAACATGAACATGTGGGTGCGAAGGGTGGGCGGCTTGAATCTGCAAACCGCGGACAAAAAAACGTACCCCTGCATGCCAACAAAAAGACCAAATACTGTATTTGGTCTTTGCTGTGTAAACGCACCCTTAGGATATGTTCACATGACGTTTCTCAGATCTGTTTTTCGGACCCAAAACGGATCCAAAAAACGTATCTAACAATGTGCAGTTTGATTTACATTGGTTTCAATGTAAAACATGCATCTCTGTTCAGATGAGTGATTGCTGCTGCATGTTTACTTGCGTCTTTTCAATGCATTTTTCAGATCCGTTTTCAGAATTGACATGTCAATTCTACTTGTGTTTAAACACAAGTGAAATCCCCATAGGAAACAATTGGGGTGCACTTTCGGAGCCCGAAAAACGCATCGAAAAGTGCAACATACTTTTGGGTTCGCTTTTAATATGAAAAGCGCCTCAGAAAAAGGCATTGGATTAAAATTTGAAGTGTAATAGACTAAATCGGACCCTAGAGGTCTCATTTGATCTGGATTCTAGAAGAACTGTTTGAACTTTAGTAACCTAATGACCCAATAGAGGGCGCTTCCAGCATTTTACATGTGTTTCATCTTATAAATCACTTTTTATATGTATTGAATGATCTAAAAGCATTTTTTTTGTATAGAATAGGTATTTATAGAAATTATAGAAGTTTTTACTAATAAATTTATTTATGTTTTAGATAGTTTATTGTAGAATGTTGAGTGGTTTCAGTAGAATACTAAAACCACTCAACATTCTATAATAAACTATCTAAAACATTAATAAATGTATAAGTAAAAAGTTCTATAGTTTCTATAAACACCCATTCTATGCTAAAAAACTGCTTTTATATAATTCAATAAATATAAAAAGTGATTTACAAGATTAAACACATGTAAAATGCTGGAAGCGCCCTCTATTGGGCTTCATCTGAAACACACGTAACATGCTGGAAGCGCCCTCTATTAGGCTTCATCTGAAACACATGTAAAATGCATTTACTGTGTATATATAATGAAAAACGGATCTGAAAAACGCATCCAAAAAAAAGCATCTACATCTGCGTTTTTGGATACAGTTTCTCTTCTGGTAAAAAATGGATCAAAAAATGGATCCAAAAAGTCGTGTGAACATACCCTTAGGATAACTGAAAGAAGCTTGCTGGTAATAAAGGATGTTCAACTGCTGTTTTGTACTACAAGTCAAAAGACGCACCAAAACTGCACCATGTGAAAGCACCCTTAATGTTCTACTCCATTGCAGGTGTCATGTCACTTATTTGAAGTTGAATCCTTAAGTTTAGACTAGCTAATCCATTTTCAAAACCACAGCTAAATAAAAACTGTACACTACAAATTTGCAGAAAAATCGAATGATATTCCTTGGGGTTCACAACAGATTTCTTTGACGAAAAAAAAAAAAAAAAAAACACAGCAAAAATACTCTGGTTAACTGCTAATCGATTTAGAGAAATAGGATGACTACTAAATTTCTTTGAAGGAATTAGTGCACTATCAAAAACATTCCACGAAATACCAAGATTAAATAAAATTAAAGTACACATTTACCATATTAGACATAAACAAATCACAATGTTTTTGAGGGAATATCAGGGTATCAGAAGTCGAGTCTGCTGTATGTAAAATAGGTCCTGGCTGCCAAGAGGGTTAACCCCCTACTGAGGGTAATTTTGTTTCCATGAACCATGACATGACCCTAACCGAGAGATTGAACGCTGCTCCCAAAGGAGAGGAAAACTTCAGTGAATTTCCAAGACTTGGAGCCAGCTTATAGTTAGTATACATATGTAAAAAGAAGTACACTGCTCAAAAAAGTAAAGGGAACACTAAAATACCATATCCTAGATCTCAATTAATGAAATATTTCAGTTGCAATTCTTTATTCATTACATAGTGGAATGTGTGGAGAACAATAAAACAACAATGATCACGGAAAAATCTAAATTAATGTCCCATTGAGGCCCGAGTTTGGAATCATACTACTCATCGAACGTCATTTTGCAGGGCTCTGGCACTGCTCCTCCTTTCACTAAGGAGGAGGTAAGCGATCCTGCTGCTTGGCTGTTGCCCTCTTACGGCCTCCTCCATATCTCCTGTTGTACTGGCCTGTCTCCTGGCATCTACTCCATGGTCTGGACACTGTGCCGATAGACACAGCTAACCTTGCCACAGCTCGCATTGATCATCCTGGATGAGCTGCACTACCTGAGCAACTTCTGTGTGTTGTAGACACCACCTCATGCGGTAAGGGCGAGAGCAATAACAAAATGCAAAAGTGACCAAAACAGCAGCCAAAAACGATGAGAACAGAAATGTTCTGTGGTCACCGCATGGTATGTGGAAGTATAGGAGTTGTTTTGCTAACTGCCTATCATTTCTACCTGTTTGTTCCATTTGCACAAAAGCAGAAGAAACATTCACAATCAGCGTTGATTCATAACTGCACAGGTTGATTTCACAGAAGTGTGACTGACTTGGAGTAACATTGTTACTTTTTAAGTTTTTCATTTTTAGCAGTGTACTTTTTTAATTAAAAGGTTTCCCTTTTACCAATGTTGCATAGAAGGAAAATAAGTTTGGGAATACAGGAGGTATGGTCATGGCTCGAGGAAAAAAAGTTACCTCCTCACCACGACAGCACCTTAACCGAGAAAGTGACCAGAGAAAAGGATTAGGTTTGTTCGTATACTGAAGAATCTGTCTTCCACAGAAAGTTTCAGAAGAATAGGCCACATCCAACCTTTAATGCTTAAAAAAGGTGCGAGGAGAAGACCATATTTCTGCCTTTGATTTGTTCTAGTGAAGCTTCCTTACATCCCACCCAGGAGGTTGCTACTGCCCTAACAGAATTGGCCTTGAGCGCCTGAGGACTCGACAGACCAGCCCCCTTGTAGGCCAGTTGGATAGTTTGCTTATAAGGTTTTTCTGCAATGTGCTTATGAGAACATTAACTCCTTAAAACGAACGCCTGAAAAGTAGTTAATGACCAGAACAATAGGCATTGTGTGCCACCTTAAGAGACATCTCAATATATCGAGATGCAGGAAGAAATTTATAGGAATCCGCAAGTGCCCGCAATATAACATCAGGGGTCAGGGTTGGGTCAACCTGCTCCCAATGCGAAAGTTGCAGGGAGGTTTGTGCATAGTCAATGTGCCCTAGCAGATATCTATAGAGTACCGAGAGATGCGAGCATCTCGTCGGCAGTCTCACCACAGTCTTGTAAAAATCTGAACTCCATTCTGCCTCCGCAATACGTGGGAGGACGGAATTGAGGAAGCTGTTTGCCTGAAGATAAGCGAAGAAAGGGATTGGAAGGTCAGGAAACTGCAACGGGAGTTCCTGAAGTGAATAAGTCCGTCTCGCAGTCGGGTCAACCCATTGCGCAAGACAAGACAATCCCATATCATGCAACCGGCAGAAGGAGCCGTGTGAGGACCCATCTTGGAAGCGGGGGTTTCTGATTAGGGACTGATAAAGCGAGTGGTCTGGTGACAGGCCCTTTAGCATTCTGATCCTCTTCCAAGCCCTCCTGACCAGCATGAGAAGGACATTACTCCTGACATCAGACGGAAGCTCCACATAAGATAAATGCAAGAAATTTAGAGGACTCCGGTATGAACAGACCATCCACCCGGCTTGTGGTAAATACATTTGAGGCCTGACACCAGTCCGCAAGATATTGTCCCAGGGCCGCTAGATTATAATACTTGATGTTGGGGAAGCCGAGACCGCCAAGAAGCTTAGGCTGATGGAGAATATGAAGAGGAATGCGTGCCCGTTTGCCCCCCCAAATAATGTTCCGAAAAAGAGCGTTAATGAGCTTTTCCTCCCTGGGTTTAAGATATATTGGTAACATATTAAAGATACAGGAGGCGTGGGATCTCCACCATTTTAAGTAAGTTGGCTCGTCCCATAAAGGATAGCAGGATGGTCGCCCCTTTTATTGAGTGTGTTGCAGCGCAGTCACATATCCGCAGATGTTCTCCGCATATATTTTGTCAGGGTGCCGGGGTATGAGGATACCTAAATATTTTCTGCTGGAAGTGCGCCAGCGGAGATGATGAGAGGAGGTCCATAAGTGACGCGACGGTCCTCTGAGTAGAAGGCCTTCGCTCTTATCAATGTCTATATTGTACCCAGAGAGGTCCCCCTTTGCTTTAATATCCTGCAACACTGCCGCCAAGGTAGTTTTGGGATTGGAGACCATCAGTAACAGGTCGTCCGCAAAGGCCGCCAGCTTTATCTCGCAGTCATTAAGCTTAATTCCCGAAAATGTTTGAGATTGGGTAACGTCATACAAAAGGGGGTCAATGGGGAGGTTAAATAAAATGGGTGAAAGGAGACATCCTTGCTTCGTCCCGCGAAACAATTCAATGAGCGGGGATGTTCGCCCATTCAGGAGGAGAGCCATACTCACGTTCTGCTGCATGAGGGACAGGAAGGAAGTGAACACAGACCCAAACCCCCGCCGCCCCAGCGTGGCAGCCAGAAAAGGCCATGAGACCTTGTCAAAAGCCTTTTCTGGCCGTCCCAGCGTGGCAGCCAGAAAAGGCCACGAGACCTTGTCAAAAGCCTTTTCTAAGTCCAAGCTTAACAGCATGGACAGCGGGTGGCCAAGGTCTTGCGCCGCTGTCTCTGCCGCCACAGTCAACCTTACATTCCTGGTCGAGTGGAGATAAAACCCGATTGGCAGGGATGTGAAATGACAGGCAAAAATTTCTGAAGTCGGTTTGCAATAATTTTGGCCAGGAGCTTATAATCCTGGTTCAGCAGGGATATGGGCCGGTATGACGTTAAAGATGCAGGATCCTTCCCATCATTCAGCAGCAGCACCGTTTTGGAGTAAAAAAAAGGAGTCAATCGGGATAGAACAGATGTAGACGTCGTTGAATAGCTGGGTTAGATGGGGGACAATATCGGGTTTCAGGATTTTGTAAAATTCTGCCGTGTAGCCATCGGGCCCTGGCGATTTATCGTTGGCTAATGAAGTGATTACCGGCGAGACCTCCTCCACTGTGATATCAGATTCTAGCTGTAGGTGTTGGGTCTCGGTAAGACTGGATTACGCACCGAACCCAAAAGTCCCGCGACCCGGTCCGCATCAAAAGGAGTGGCGCTATACAGGAACTCAAAATAAGCCACAAAAGCATCCTCTATGTCTTTCACGTCTTTCAGGATGGTGCCTGTTTCGGGGCACTTAACTGCTGCTATTTGCGGTCTCGGCTTCCATTGGGCAGTCATGCTGGCCAGCAACTTTCCCTGCCTATTCCCCCACCTATAATATCGATTCTGGGTGGCCCTGACTTGCCACTGCGCATGACCATTGAGGAAAGTACTCAAAAGGTCCTGGGCTTCCGTATAACGCGCTTTTGTTTGCGCGGAAGGGCAGGCTGCAAATCTTCGCTGGGCAGCGCGCAAGTCCTCATGTAACCTTCTAAACTTTTAATTCACGTCCCTACGCCTCATGCCCATGTAGCTGATTATTAGGCCACGTCACACCGCTTTTGCAGTGAGCCAAAGCAAGGGTGCATCCCCAGCATGCTCTTTATTATCCGACAGAAACTGAGACCATTGTGCTTTCAAATAAGCTCTAAAGTCATCCGATTCATACAGGTGTGTGGGGAATCTCCATGACTTGCCCATAGCGGGGCCGCCCGGAGTGGCTAAGACTAATTGGATAGGACCATGGTCCGAGATAGTAAAAGGGTGGAGGTCCGCCTGCACCACCATCGAATGAAGAGTCATAGACAACAGGACCATGTCAATCCTCGAAAACGAATCATGAACAGCCGAGTAAAAAGTGAAAGATCGTTCTGTGGGGTTCATGAGCCGCCAGGGGTCGTATACACCCAGGTGGTCCATAAGGTATGTGATCAAGGAATTGAAGGGCCCTGCGACTCGACCTATGCCAGATCTGTCCAAAGTGGGGTCTGGGGCCACATTAAAATCCCCCACTAAAATTAAATTGTCATGTTCCCGCTGCAATAGAAAATTGGTGAGGTCGGCAAAAAAAAGTCATTTGGAGCACAGAGATTGACCAAGGTGTACAGCCGGTTGGCAATCACCACTCTCAAATATATATATCTGCCTGCCTCATCAATCTACTGGTCAGCAATAGACTGTACTAGGCCAGCTCGGAAGAATATTGCAACGCCACGGGACTTATTACAGTAGTTGGCCAGCACCGGTGGATCCAACCATCGGGCTCGTAGGGGCACAAAGTTATTTGTCCTCCAATGTGTCTCTTGCAGACATATAATGTCTGTCTTCAGCCTTTTGAGGTGGAGTAAAACGCATCTGCGTTTTTCTGGATTAAAGCCCGCAACGTTCCATGAGAGGACATTTATTTGCAGAGCCGGGGGCAGCCCAGAGTTAGAGAGGCGTCTCCACTCATCCCGCATCCCTAAACAAGGGAAACCGGCAGAACAACACCCGTAAACAAGGATGGTTCCAAGCGTCCCAGCGAGCGTTTTCCCCATCCAGATAAGGGGGGAGGGGGTGGCGAGTGTATGTCATCTCTAGGAAGCAGACCAGGACGACAAAGTCCAGACAGCGGCAGAACCCAACAAAAGTGTGTAAACATCACAAAATTCTACAACAAGAACAATTTGAACCGAGGTACCGCGGTAAGCAGCAACCCGTGCAGCCCATAGCCCAGAGGAGCGCTAAAAGCATTAACGCGACCTCTCCATGAGGTATTCTATAGCACTCTGGGCCAAAATGGTATTGTGTGGCTGGCCTTCCCGAGGGTCGAGAGGAACTCCATTAGTTGATCTCCATCCTGCTGTAAAAACCGCCTGGACGCCTCTTCCGGGGAGTCGAAGGTTATCATTCTACCATTGTCCAGGACCTTAAGCTTGGCCGGTAAATGCAGCTGGAATCTGATTTTATGTTCATGCAAGTAACAGACCGGATGCTTTTCTCTTCCGGGACACTATTGGAAAAGTCCTGGAAAGTAAGAATCCTCTCACCAGCCACCTTTAATTCCCGGCTTCGCCGGTACGCCCTCAGGAATTGTTCCTTGACAGACCAGTTATGAAAGCGAGCTATCACCGGCCTCTCCATCCCTGCGGACCCCAATCCTGTGCACTCGTTCCACCTGTAGGGGGTCATTTGGAGGATCCAGGGCCAGGGCTCCAGCTAATTCCACCACCAGATACGGTGCTAAGGACTCAGGGGGCACCGATTCCGGGATACCAATGAATCTCAAGTTATTCCGTCTTTCGCGGTTCTCAAGGTCGTCCAGATTTTCCTGCAGCGCATTGATGGTCTCCTGGGCCGATGAAGAAGCCTCCTCTAGGCTCGACACCGCCGTCTCGATGGATGCTGAACGAGACTCTAGGTCTTAAATTTTTTGCGAATTTGTTATTTGCGACAGCGCTGCGTTAATAGACGATTGTATAAGATCTATGCGGCGGTCCAGGGCCGGCAGCAGCAACTTGGAGACCTCTTGTGCCAAGGCCAGCGCAGAGGACGGCGAAGCGTCTGGGCCGTCGGAGAGGGAAGGCGAGGACGGTGCAGGAGACCCCACTGGTTCCCGGTCTTTTGAAGGTGGCGGATTGTTGGCCATGGTGGGTGCGGGTGCCCGAGAGGTGGATTTGAATGTTGATCTTTTCTTCACCTGCTGTGGAGTGGCAGGCGGCTGAGTGCCCTGTCTGGAGACTGAGGCGGAGGAACGGGTTGTCCTGTGCGGCGGGAGCCTGTTTACAAAATTTGTCCATACTCCCCCTGATGTAAGGAGCAAAACGCAGCCAGTCCCAAGGGCCGCCGTCAGAGGGCAAGGGGAGGACCTTCCCGGGTATTTGAGGGGAGAGGGCGTACTATATCCAAGGGCAGGGTCTCCCTAAGCTGTTCTGGAGGAATGAAGATACAGGTCAGAAGGCCAGTCAGAGAAACTAGGGCATCAAAAGTCGGTCACTGGGCTGCACGGGAGGCCAGACATAGACTGACTTAAACAACATAAGAGCAGACATATGCATCATACTACGAGATTAGCTACACCAAAATGAGGCAGCAAACAGTTACAAACACAAAACGTAGTGAGAACAAGCAATCGCAATCAGCAAGTAAGATGGTGCGGCTCAATAGGTCTGGATCGCTGGTGGCAGGAAAGCAATAGGCGAGAGACTAAAAGGAGTATATCCGTGCTCAGTCAGTAGATGGCGACAAACTCCCAGGTATTTGTTAAATAGGAATGTCTGTGCACAAGTCACTCACGGACAGCAGGTGGCAGTAAAAGCTGTCTATCGGTGATGGTAGAGCTGCAGAGTCCACAGCAGCGATGAAAGTGGGTGCATTAAGCGCATGAGTTGGGGAAGGAGGGGGAGGGAGCGTCCAGCCCTCAGTGAACACCCTTCAGCAGTGCCCAGTACGGTCCGGATGATAAAGAATGAACAGAATCTAGAAATGCACTGTATAGCAAAAACTGGTGAAATATCTTGCGGCCGGCCACTCACTGAAAAAACCCCGTGGGGGCCAGGGAAGTGTCTGAAGACTTAAATACGCAATGTAGCATGTCCCAGAGCAGGCCTCTGCAGTCCGAAGGGGGGGGGGGGGGGTCAGGGGCTGTGTAGATTCAAGCCCCAGCTGTGGGCCCAGGAGTCAGTTAGCAGGACAGCTCGGCTTGGTATGGGCACCGGGCGGTGTCCCCCCCAGCCCCGGCACTGACCTCAATGGGAGAGAGTCCCTCTGTCTCTTGCCTGGAATCTCCGCTGCCCCTCTGCTCTGGTGGGGTCCTCCGTGGCTGGGGATCTCGCGTCTTCTGTCCTGGAGTCGGCTCAGGTGCGCCCAAGAGCACTGCGTTCCCTCCGGCACGGTGAAGCGGCGTCCGGCGTCAGCAGCGGTGTCGCTGGTCACGAGGGTGCGAGGCCTGCTCCGGTTAAGATACGTGGGCCACCACGCCGGATATCCGCACGCCGCCGGTAGTGGTGAGGGCTTACCCCTGTAGTGCAGGCGTCCGTCGAAGGTCCCAACTGCCGGATGAGTGAAGCGGGTTGTTGCGGGTGCTTCTGCCTTCCCGTTGCAGCTAGTAGTGGGGGCAAAGTTCACCTCCTGACTCTCCGCTTAGGCGGTACCCCGCAAATTTGGCTGCCGCCTATCTGTATGTGGGCCTCATGCGGTGCCTCTCACCGCCACGGACTCCCGGGGAGAATCCAAGAAATGGCTGCTGGACCGCAGGCACCGGCACCCTGGCTACCTTCATGAAGGGAGAACTTTTACTTTTTTTTTTTTTTACACTTCGTAATGTATTAGCATATTCATATATGCTAATACATTATAATCTGTGTCACTCTGACACAGGCAGTAATCAGGACAGCACACAGTCTGGCCTGATCACTGGTTGTTACACGGACAGCCCTGGGGCTACTCTTGGTCCACAGGGCTGACTGTGCAGCCATTCCCTTGGCCCTGTCTGGTCACCAGGCGCTCCGATCACCTGACAGAGCAGGGAAACCCTTTGATTGCGCTGCGGTGACAATCCGCGGCAAAGGGTTAAATCACTGGGGTGCAGAGGTTTCCCTGCTCCGCGGTGCTCGCTGGAGCTGCACTGGGACCAGGGCTGTGTAGTGCAGCCCCGATCTCAACGCTGCTGCGGCGCCCGGAGCCACAAACTCTGATGTCTGCAGCGACGTAGACTAACGACCTGAAATGCCCGCTGTCAAAAGACGGTGGGCGGTCGTTAAGGAGTTAAATATAAATTTATTTTTTAGAATCAACCGCTCAAAAGCCAGGTCCTCAAATGTAGATTCGCCACTTTGGGTGGAGAACTGGCCCCTGTAACAACAATTCCTATTTTTCTTTCCTGGGAGGATCCAAAGATTCATTATTGATAGGGATTCTCATTACTGAGAAGCAGTTCCTCCTGGGCCAAAATAGTAATATCAATATCATCGCTCTATCTTCCTGGATCTTATTTAGGAATCTGGAAATGAACGTCAAGAGGGAAATTGCATAATTCAGAGCATTTCCTCAGTTTTGGGAGAAGATTTCTATTGCGGTTCATCTCCTCGATGTAGTGAGAATTTCTCAACCTAATAGTTCTGTCTTGTCGCAAGCTTATTTATGTTCAGGTTACCCTTCAGAAATTCTCAGGGTTCCATTTTCCCTGTAAAAGATGGTGTTAACTTAGGAAAACTGCTATGCAATTTTCCAATCCCATTAGATGAACTGCCATGCCATTACTAAAATTTTCCACTGGATTCTGGTGTAATACAGACTATGTTCTAAGTTTTTTTTTTTCAAAACCAGCAGTTTTGAAATCCAACCTCAGAAAATCTGAGCGGTGTATACTAAAGTGAGGATTTTCTATTGAGGTCTACAGGGATGATTTACACTCGTGTAGACGCAGCCTTACACTAAGAACAAGGAGTTATTGTGCAAGACAATGAAGCGATTAGAAGATCTCTACTTTTTATTTTTTTTTAAATGGTATTTTACTACATATCTCTACACTGTTGACTCAAAAAAAAAAAAAAAAACTGTAAATGTAAAATTCAAACCATGATTTCACATCTTAAGTGGACAAAATGGGAGAGATAAACACTGTATAATACTAAAGCTAGCTTAGTTGTCCATAGCAACCAATAAAAGCTCAGCTTTCACGCCTCACACTGCTCTGTTAAAATGAAAGCACAATAAAGCACTTGAATGTCAAGATTTTGTGGTTTTCTTTTTTTGCCATCACTGTTTGTTCCATAATTTTTATTTTCACCTTATTAATTGTAAGGATTAACAGTCTGTGCATGCTACCCAACATAAGTCAGTGCTGTAGTGTAGTGGTTAGCTGACTGGCTTTGCAATGCTTGTTCCGGTGGTTCATTCCCCTATTATGGAGTATTTTTTTCTAAATTATTTACATACCATATTTTTCAGACTGTAAGACACTTTTTCCCCCTCCCAAAAAATGGAACAGGTTGTAATTTGTAGTATACAAGAAGAAAAAGATCGTCCCACCACCAGGAGCAAAACAATGCAGTTACATGACAAGAATCTGTATAACTAAGCAAATGCTAAATAGTTGCAGGTCAAAGTTATGTATGAGATAGCAAAGAGGATTGTCTATGAAATGATGGTAGAGAGATGGATGGTGAGATATGGAGCTTGAAAGTCACAAGTTCAAAACACTTATCTTTGTGCTTGCCAATATAAAATATATTTGAGAAATAGTATTGCCTTCATCAGATCCTCCTTCATAGAGGACCTCAAATCTGATCTCATTATTTCCAGGCTAGAGAACGGCCTCTCTACACTAACTTGGGTTGATGGCAACATCTCTAACAAATAAAAGAATTGCCTCATGCACAGTCAGTCAGTTTTGATGAATGGTTAAACTCTTCTACCCGTTTGAAAGCAAGTGAAAAATTTTGCTCAAATATGGTCAATCTGTTTGCTATGGGAGCAGAATCTTTACCCCTGCAGCAACGCTTTGCCTGCTCCATGTCATCAATTACACTCCTCATCTGATGAGGCTGAAGATTTGGGAGCAATAGCACTGGCAAGATCCTATTCCTCTTGCTCTTGGCACTGCATCGAACTAACTGTACCAGCTTATTATATATTTTGGGAGTTGGAGTCAGTCCATTTTATAACAATTCAGACTCCTGCAAAATGGGCACAGACTCCACCGCCCTGATCTCCAGCGGCATGAGGCTGAAGAGGGGCGATGCTGTAGGAACATGCGGCGGGATTTAAGGGGTTAAATGGATAGCAGCTGTTCACTACAGCCAGCAGCTGCCACTAACAGCAAGGATGGAGCAGGCTCCATCCCTGCTGTTTACACTTTAGACACCACAGCATCTAGCGAAACGAGGAGCAGTGTTGTAGGGAGGGGTGATCGGTTATCAAGGCAGCAGGAAGCCTCATGCAGACTTCCGTAGCTGCCATACAAGTACACCTATTGCACCCAGTCATAGGCAGAATGTAATAGATAAGTGAAAATCCTACAGTACAGTACTGCTGTATACAGGACAAGGGATTGTGCCTCCTAGTGGTCAAGAACCCTAGGGGGACAAAGTATTGAGCAAAATAAATTTAAAAAAAAAAAAGTTTAAACCACCCCTATTTTACCCCAAAAAATTGAAACGGTTAAACACGATTGCTACTGTCATGTCCGTAACAAGGCCAATCTGTTAAAAAGTAACATTTATCCCTACACTGTACACCAAAATTCCAAATGGCAAAATTGTGTTTTTTTGTTTTTTGCTCATTTCATATCCCAAAAAATTGGAATAAAAAGTGATCAGAAAGTCGCCTCTATCCCAAAATGGAACCAATAAAAACTACACCTCAGCCCACACTTTAAGTCACTTTTTTCCCCCCCGTTTTCCTCCTTTAAAACCTATGTGCGTCTTATGGTTCAGCGAGTCTTAGGCCGTGTTCACACGGCTTATTCAAGCCGTATTTGCGGGATGAATCCCGCCCGCAATACGGCTTGAATAAGGGTCCGGGGGCGCGGCGGGGGAGCTGCTCGCCGGCCCCATAGACAATGCCGTAAATAACGTGCATGTCACTTATCTCCCCCCCGCGGCGGATTCACTGAGCGGGGAGGAGCGACGGAATCCACAGTTTTCTATGAGAACTGTGGATTACCGTAATGACTGGGACGGATTGGAGCCGTACTGCAGCGCAAATACGGCGCGCAGTACGGCTCCAATCCGCGGCCAAATAAGCCATGTGAACGGGGCCTTATAGTCCGAAAAATATGGTATGTTTATCTGTTAGCCTCTGAATCACTGATAAATTCTTGATTCTTCTTTATTTCAGATTTTTATATTCTTGCGTGTCTTGCTCATTCAACTTTGGGCTGCTCCATGCCATGCATTCGTTTTCAAAACCTCTTGTGATTTATAGGTCTCATGCTGGCAGGGAGTACTGCGCACCTCGAATGATCTGCTGTCTAAAACTTCCTTATATAGTGCCAAAATGGGAAAGGCAGCATATAGTAAATGGAGATCACCACAGCAGGTCATTTTAGTTCAGGTTAACTCAGGAGAAATCTTTACAATGGGCGCAGAGGACATTGCAATGACTAAAAAAAAATAAAAAGATTCAAGAGATTTTATTAAGGGTTGAGAAGTTAATGGTCTCCGATATGCAATCGAGAACAGCTCCTTAATATCACAAAAAGTGAAATCTTAGCATGGTCTCTGGCAGTACATGAATACGCTGATCCAACCCACATCTCTTCCTTTCTTCTTATTGCGACTTGTGATCAGCACTGCCATGTGTGGCTAAAGATAATGACAAGCATCCCAACCATGTGCAGATACAGATAATGACAAATTTTCCACCCATGTAATTTTATTCCTGCCCCCACAATTATATTCAAATGGCCCCACTTTGTCCATACTACTCCACCCCTTGTAGTCCCTACAATTTCACACACAACAAACTTTACATACCTAAATTAGACACCCTCCCCCCACACCTCAAAAGAAAACTATTTTGGCAGCATTGTCTCCCTACGCATTGATGGAATATCGCTAGAACATGTCATCAATGTCTGATATGTACGATTCTCCCAAAAGAGCCCTAACACCTCTCTGTACCACCACCTAGTGACTGAAAATTACAACCATGTCATAACCAGACACCACTACATGCGTATTAAAAATATATTGAGTTTTTAAAGATTTTTGACCCTGTCTATAAGAGGGAAGACTGTGGCTTTCCCCTATGTGCAGAAAGTCATCTACATATGGAACGAAACATTCCACTTTCTTTATGTGGGTTGTCATCTGGTTGTCATCTTAGCTACCATTTTTGTGAAAACCCAAGGGGGCGATTGAAATACCTAAAAGAGGAGTACTCTGTATTGTAAATGTAGAACCCTGGATTGTAACCATACTGCCACCCATAAATGCTTTTAATAGTCCCAATGTATAGACTTCGGGTATCTGTTATACGAAACAGAAAAAAAAATCTAATATTGAGCCTTCTTTTATTATCCCGAGACCCAGTGACTCTTTTTCTACCAGAATCTCAAAAAAAAACTTCATGGAGATCCTTCCCCTTAGGCCTCGTTCACACGGCTTATTTGGGCACGGATTTGCGCCATACTCCGCGCCGGATTAGCGCTTCAGTACGGCGCCAATCCGTCCCTGTCATTACGGTAATCCACTGCTCTCATAGAGAACAGTGGATTCCGTCGCTCCTCTCCGCTCGGCGAATCCGCCGCGGGGGGGAGAAAGTGATATGCACATTATTTACGGCGCGTAAGCGCCGTAAACAATGCATTGTCTATGGGGCCGGGAGCGGCGCCCCCACCGTGCTCCGTCCCCGCCCCCGTACTGCGCGCCGGATTTGCGCTGCAGTACGGCACCAATCCGTCGCAGTAATTACGGTAATCCACAGTTCTCATAGAGAACCGTGTATTCCGTCGCTCCTTCCCGCTCGGCGAATCCGCAATACGCGCCGTGGATAATGCAAGTCTATGGGGCCGGTGGGCCGCGCCCTCACCCCTTATTGAAGCCGGAATTGCGAGCGCGATCCGGCTTGCAATTACGGCTTGAATAAGCCGTGTGAACACGGGCTTACTGTACTCTTGGTGTCACTGGTCCCTGAAGTTCCTGGGGTTCTGGCTAATGAGAACATGTACTGTACCCCACTTGTGACTTTCAGGAAGTGACATCATAATGCTCCTGGTGTCTATTTGAACTAGGACGATTCCGTTCATTGCAGCAAATGGCTCTTGCCATCATTCTAGATGCAGAGCTACAGCCTTCTGCAGCAATCGGAAGGGCCTGTGACTGGACCAGACACCTGCACTTCACATGGGGAGAAAATCCAGGTCTGCAGCTGAGGCTGGGTGGTAGAACTAATGATAGACAAAAAACGGATTACAGGCAGCATAAGGCCATGTCTCCACGGCACAGACTATTTGTCTGTTTTTTCAGATAGTCTGAGGTTTTACAAACCATCTGAAAACAGACAAGCAACACTCCCCTATAGACTTCAATGGAAAATCCGTGCAGCAGTCCCCACTGCACGGATTTTCTGCCGGATGTTTTTTTTACACAGCCAGCAGTCCGAAAAACCTAGATCATGTTCATTCTTCCGCCCGGTTTTCGGGTGGAACATGAACATGTGGGTGCGAAGGGTAACGGCTTGAATCCGCAAACCGCTGAGAAAAGTCGCCCCCTACGTGCCAAAAAAAGACCAAATACTGGTCAGATAATTCGACCGGAATTTGGTCTTTGCCGTGTAAACACGGCCTAAGGATTCCACAGCACAAATGCAGACCAGATAGGGGGAACCTCGGCATAAAGGTGCTCCTTAATTGGGACATCAAATGCCACATCCCCAGGCTTTTCCATAAAAACAGAAAAACCACAGAGGTGGAAAAGACCGTGCTCATTTTTCAACGCTCTCCTGTCCTTGGGGGCTGGGGTTTCACCTGTAAGCCAACGTGCTGAGGATGAGGAGAGGAGAGGGAGGAGGGGGGAGAATTAACCTGTTCTCACCTTTCCTGCCACCACCATTCCAACATTGCTGTAACACCAGTGTCTCCTGTCGGTCACTTAGCAGTGAAGTAATGTTTGTTGCTCACATGATCTTAATCAAATTACTTGCCTCCGAGGTCACCATGCACTATTCATGCCATTAGCAAAATAATGTAGAAGGCACTAAGGGATTGTGAGGAAAATGAGCAGAGCAGCTATGATATCATAAGGTCTGTTTGCAGCTATCATACAACTGTATGTATGTAGAGTATATCCTGCACTCTTGAAACCCTGTGTATTTATCTCAGCAACGAGACCCCCCTGTTTGTGAAATGTCCTGAAAACTATTAATCCTTCCGAAACGGTAGTATATCATCCCCTGTTTACATAACCCATTGCTGTATCTGCTGTAAGGCAATTTTATGGTCTTTAGTATATACATACTCCAATAAAATATAACAAGAAAAGCCAGGCAGATGTGCCCTGTGACCTCTCCACAGCCATAAGACACTGGTCATAGAAGGGTTAGAGTTTGGTTGCCAGTCAACATTGAAGCACAACCTGTGAATGCCATCTAGGGGGCAAAGTGGGCAACAGCCCTCATTAAGCATCAGGGGTCCACCCCCCTCATATCTCCAGCCAGTGAGGTGCAGCCTAATTATCATAATTAGCTGATGGGAGATTTGGAAACCCGAGATGGTGAGTTGGGCCTATAAGACACAATGTCTAAGCTCACATCTTTGTACATAGTTTGTGGTTCAGTTCCTGATTGAGCTGTGTTCCATTTCTTCTTCCGTGCCCCCGTATATGAAAGCCGACCATCGTAAGTGTAAGGACTTTCTAAGTTTTCTCACTTTAATATCATAACTGTTTGCTAACGTATGTCATATTCATTGTTATTGTATTTTTATGTAAGCACTGTACCTTTCTTCATATTAAATTTTACAATAATATGCTTCGTTCTTGCTGGCTGTAGAAACCCATAACCTTGATGAAGTGGTTTTTTTCTTTTTTCCCATATTTAAAGATTTATTGGATTTTCAAAATATAACAAAGCAATACATTGTAGTAAACAGAATAAGTTGCTACCAATATGAAAAGAGCCAAAGTCAAACACACGGTTTACATGAAAAAACTGCAAGCAACAAACTTGTGTATTCGAGGATATGCTGAACCCCTCACTGTATGCATCAAGGGTCTCCTGTGGTCCACAACAGGTGGATGCTTACGAAAATGCAAATGAGCATTATGACTGGGGGGGGGGGGGGGGGGGGAATGGGTGTTGTTCCTAAGGGGCGTGAAGAAATGCCATTGGGACCCCCTTTTGGCTTGTAGAAACAGAAAGGGGAAGGGAGAGAATGAAAGGGAGCAGGGGAAAAAAAAAAAAAAACAACAGTCTCTCAGTCCCAGATCCCGCCCACCCCCCGATGACACCGCCCCCTGACCACACCCACTCCCATGCGAAGGGACTCTGGGGGATTAAAGAGTCAAGGCTCGGAATTCCGTGGAGGTTTGGTATTCCGTCCAGGGGGCCCAAGTCCGTGCGAACTTGGTTAAATTCGCGTCCGTCTTAGTCACGAGCTCCTCCATGCGGTGCGTGTGTGCAACCTCAACTACCCAATCTGCCAGGGATGGGGAAGAGGTAGTCTTCCATTTACGTGGGATGACTGACTTAGCCGCCTGGAGTAAGTGCCTAGTGAGAGATTTCTTATAAGCCGAACATGGAAGTTGGAACATGAACAAAAGGACTGCTTCAGGCGTATCAGGAATAACGGTGCCAGTGCAGTCTCTGATTGCGGTGAGGATCGCCGACCAAAATGGTCTGATGCGCGCACAGCCCCACCAAATATGCGACATAGTGCCCACCTCCGACCCACAGCGCCAACATGTTGGTGGGACGCTCGGCCACCATTTATGTAACAAGGCTGATACCCTATTCCATCTAGATAGTATTTTATAGCTAGTCTCTTGTGCCTTACATGCCATGATGGCCTTATGGGTCAGATAGAAACACTTGTGCCATTGGTCATCTGTAAAGGTTTTGTTCAGTTCTTTCTCCTAGGACCGGCAATAAGATCCAGAAGCAGGTGGTAGAGGACTGAACTCAAATGACAAGGAGGGGATACTGTCGAACACAGGCGTTCGAATGTAGTCATGGCGCGCTGAAAAATTGGTGTTGGGAGGCATGGAAGAGATAAAATGTGTAAGTTGGGTGTATTCAAACGAGTAACGTTTTAGCACCTGGTGAGGTTGAGCTATGATTTCCGATAGGGGGCGAAGACGACCCTGGGAAATCAGGGCATGTACTTGCAGAGGGCGGGTTTTGGTAAACCCCAAGAAGGTATTTGGCAATTGCCCAGGGGGAAGAGCGGGTTATCTGTGATGGGAGTTAGAGGGCCCGTGAGATCAAGTAGAGAATTTCGGGGTTTTATTTTATGCAGAGTAATCAGGGTCTGAAGGGTGGTAAAGGAAAAGGTCTCTTCCCTCCGGAACACAGAGGGTGGGTGCCAAGGGAGAGAGACCAACGACAGAGGGCTGAGAGTCCGTGCGATAGAAACCCATAGCCTGGTCTGGGAGGTGTGCACCAGGTCTATAAATTGCTGGTATGCCGAGGCAAAGTAATAAAGCCTACAGTCTGGTAGACTCATTCCCCCCCTGTCCTTGGGTCTGCATAATATGGCTCTATCGAGTCTGGGGCAGCCTGGATGCCAGATGAAATCCGAGAAAGTTTTACGAAGCTGCTGCCAGAAGGAGGCAGGGAGTGAAATGGGTACCGTTTGTATTAGGTAAAAGAGTTTTGGGAGGAGGGACATCTTTAGGACATTCATCCTCCCAAACCAGGAAAAGGCCTTAGACTTCCATGCTTGGAGAGTTTGAGCAAATTGGGAAAGAAGAGGACGGAAGTTGAAATCAAACAGTTGGTTAAGGTCAGACGGAATTTTCGTCCCTAAATAGGATATTGCACCTGAATGCCAGGAGAAAGGGAATGTTGCTTTCAGGTAGGACAGAACCGAGGGGGAAAGGGAGATGTTAAGGGCTTAGACATGTTGATCTTGTAATTTGACCAGGTGCTGAACCGCCCCAACTCAGACATCAGGGAAGGTAGAGAAACTTGTGGATTGGTGACAGATCAGAAGATCGTCTACGAACGCAGAGCATTTGAATTCGTGTCGTCCCCCCCCCAAAGTGACTCCCCTGATGTCCGGATTGGCGCGGATCGAGCCCAAAAGGCCCTACATGATGAGGACATATAACAGGGGCGAGAGGGGACAGCCTTGACGTGTGCCGTTTTGAATGGAGAAAGCATCTGAAAAGGAGCCGTTCACTTTAACTTGGGCCGAAGGGGAATGGTATAGTGCTAAAATTTTTGAGGTGAATACTGGACCTAGGCCTATGCGGGCTAGCGTCTGAGTAAGGGCGGACCGTGAAATGCGGTCGAAAGCTTTTTCGGCATCTAAAGAGAGAACCATTAGTGGGATCTTACGAAGTCGGGCATAGTGGATTAAGTCCAGAGTCTTGAGCGTGTTGTCCCTGGCCTCTCTCCCGGGCACAAAACCGACCTGGTCCGGATGTATCAGTCCAGGAAGATATACATTGAGCCGGTTGGCCAGCAATTTAGCGTAGATCTTAAGATCAACATTGAGTAGCGAAATGAGTCGGTAGCTACCGCATAGTTGGGGGGTCTTTTCCCTTTTTTTGGGGATGACGGTAATGTGTGCCCGGGAGGAGGCCACAGGAAAGTGTGAGGTGGAAGAGATGTTATTAAATGCGTCTAGACGGGGGGCGGAGAGCCTATGGGACAGACATTGAAAAAATTTGGCCGAGTATCCGTCCGGGCCTGGGCTTTTGCCTCCAGGCAGGTCACGGATCACCGTGCGCAATTCCTCGGGAGAAAATGGTAATTCCAGGCTCTGGATTGCTTCCTGAGGAAGGGACGGGAGAGCGCAGGGGGAAGGGGGATGGGTTTGGGAAGAAGCTTGAGGGTCTGGTAGATTGTATAATTTCGAATAAAACGACTTGAACGCTCCTGCGATATCTGGTGTGGTGTGGACTAGGTCCCCATCTGAGTTTTTGATACAACGTATGAAGGAGCGAGAAATCCTCTCCCTCGTGGCCCTAGCTAAGAGGCGCCCACTTTTATTACCATGTTCGTAGAACACACTGCGACACGACTGAAGGTAACGACCCCAAGAAATCTCAAGGAGGTGTTTCGCTTCTAATCGGGATAGTTGCAGGTCCTGTAAAATAGAGGGAGACAGAGCTTGCTTATGCAGTAATTCTAGAGAGGATATTTTCTGTAGGGCCACAGATAAGGAGTGAACTCTCGCTTTCTTCAACCTGTTGCCGTGTTTGATGAGAACCCCTCGGAGCACGCATTTGAGAGCTTCCCATTTATAAATGGGGGCTGTGGCATCATTTGCGTGGTCCGACAGGACATTTTCCACTGTAGATTCGTCTTCTGCTACACAAGCCACATCAGACAGAAAGAGTCGTTTAGTCTCCAGGTTTTGGCCTGGTTAGACACAGAAGGGACCAAAAAAGAACAAAATATGGGGGCATGGTCTGATAAAAGGATGTTACCTATTGAGGAGGATCGAAGCCAAGGAAGGGCATTATGCTGAACGAAGATATGGTCGATGCGGCTATACGTACCGTGTGGATTTGAGTAAAAGGTGTAGTCCTTAGTGGTGGGGTGTTGCAGTCTCCAGCCATCACACAGCTGGTACTGCAAGAGGGCTTTTTTAACTTTTTTTAATGGCAGAATAAGAAAGGGTGGCTCTGCCCCGTGGAGTTGTCCAGTGTCGGGTCCAAGGTAAAATTGAGAACCGTACCTTTCACAGAGGAGGAAGTCCTTTCAAGCAGTGATGTGAGGAAGGAAACCTGTCCTTGTTTTGGGGCGTAAACGTTAATAAATTGTGAAAATTTGGCCATTAACAGAAATAACCAAAACAATATATCTGGCTTCCACATCTATGACAGTCCAGGACCTGGTGTGGGAGGGATTTGTGTATAGCTATCGCCACACCACGTGTTTTAGAAAGGGGGCAGCTAGCAAAATGCCACTGGGTATAAAACCTGTCTCTGAGAACAGGGCCCTGTCCTATCTGAAATGCGTCTCTTGGAGACATAAGATGTGCGTTTTTTGGTGGTGGAAGTGACGCAGGATATGCAATCTCTTCATGGGTGAATTGAGTCCCTTCGCATTAAAGGAAGCTATGTTAAGATCCCCCATGATTAGGCTGAGTCATGAGAGCAGGCCGCCGCGAGGGACGCCGCCACCGACGGGGGCAGGAGGGGCCGGGAGAGAGACGCTAAAAGAAAAAGAGAAAAAAAAAACAAAAACACAAGGGTAATACCAGTACAGCTGGCACTAAAGAGGGCAGACATCTGCAAACCAGGGAGGCTGCTGAGCCTACAAACAGCTCAGGGGAAAATCCCCTACCTATTGGGGGAACGAGGAGGGCACACACCAAAAGAAGCGACTCCTATCTTGAAACATATGGAAAACCTGGCTAACATCTGTAATTGTAATAACATAACATGGGCATAGAGAATCACCGGATAGAATAGATAGCAGTGAGTAAGGTCACTACCACAACTGAAATCTGCCCCTGGAGTTAAGGGCGTGCGGAGTAGAGTAACTACCTCAAGAGTCCTGAAGTGAGCATTGGCCCCTACTAGAAGAGGTGGGGTGTCCATCAAGTCTGCGTCCCCTAGGTTTGGGTCGTCTCAGGGGTAGGCCCCCTCCAGGTCTCATCGGGCCTTCTTTGGTGCCAGGTCTAATTACGTTTCTGGAAGCAGGGAATGACACAGATGGCCATTCCGGCAAGGTAATGTCCTGAATTTGGAGGGCCTGCAAGAAGGAAGGAATGTCCTCAGGAGAGCGTCTGGTCCCCAATGAGAGAGATAAGGGCGAATGGGTATCTCCACCTGTATGTGATGTTCCTCTCCTTCAGAATGGCAAGTAGAGGCTTGAGCATGGCTCTCTGAGCTAGAGTATGGCGTGAGAGATCTGATGAGATTTGGAGGGGTGCATCTTTGTAGGAAAGCTGGCGTCTGTTTCTGAAGGATCTCCTCCTTGAGACCGTAATAGTGAATCCGACATATAACGTCTCTTGGGCAGAGAGGGTCCGAGCTCGGTGGTCTGAGGGCTCTATCGATCTCTATGTTGACAGTGGTCGATCTAGAAGAATGTTGAAGATGCTGGTTAAGACGTCAAAAAGGTCGCTAGGTGGAACCGACTCCGGCAGACCCCTAATTCGTAGGTTGTTTCTCCTACTTCTATTTTCGACGTCGTCTAGATGCTGTTGTAGGGCGAACAATTGTGCGGAGTGCTGTTGGACAGTGCTTTGGAGGGACGTCACCGAGGAGGAGGTCTTGTCCTGGGCTTGAGAAATGGAGTCAACTCTGGTGGAAAGATGTGAGAGCTCAGAACGGAAGGTAGTGAATTCTGCATTCAACAAGAAGTCGACGAGCGAGGTCGGAGATGGCCGCTTTTAGCGATTATGTTAATATTTTCAAGTCCGCTACTGTGACGGGTTTAGCAGCTGCCTCCATAGCAGTAGCTGAGCCGTGGTGAGCCGGATGGCATGGAGACATGTGGGCTATGTAGGAGTCCCGGGATCCCTCCCAGCATACCTGTGCCGGCGAGGCAACCGGCGATGCGCCACCCGGTGGTCCTGTGTAGTGGGTATCCTGCTGCAGCACCGCTGGTGAAGAGGGAGCGCCGCCATGCCACGTGGGCAAAGATGGCGCCGACTGATGCGCTGGACTACAGGCTGTGCGATCCAGTGCTGGTGAGCCCGTCGGAGTCGCATGTTGGATGTGGGCGGCTGCAGTCGCGGGTCTGTACAGGCGCTGCCTGCTGGAAGCCGGAGGAGCAGATTTGCAGCACCCAGCTGGAGGAGACATGGCGCACGCGCCCGGGAGTTGTTCCGCCGCATCGTCCCCCGCCGGCCGGATGCCTGGTAAGCTGAGGGTCAGGGTGGATGTCGGGGTGCCCGGCTCACCTCTTGCGTGTCTTGTTCTGGCCGGGGTTCCGCTCGGCGGAGGCTGCTGGGGAGTCGGGTTTGCCGCGGGTGCGGGGCGGCCATCTTGGGCTCCCGGAGCAGTCGGGTTGGGATCGTCCATTAGGGCCGCGAAACGGCCGAAGTACTGGTCAATTTCGCCTTGAGAGGACGCACAGCGAGTCTGGGCATGAGTACCCAGCATTTTGCTCGTTTTGCCAATTTCTGGCATTGAAATTAGCCCGTTTTATCGCTCAAGCTAGAGAGAAGTACAGGAGCGCAGGTCTTCCTTCTGCCAGGTCGAGCCACGCCCACTAAGAAGTGTTTTTAACTCTGTAGCTGCTTGAGAGCAGTGAGATCACCCTGTAAGCGTTGGTAAGTGGTATTTTTGTATCAGAGCCCTTCCCTCTGATTTCCTTTTCTTTTTGATTATTGAGGAAGGTGGTGGCAGCAGAATATTTTTGGGGTACTGGAACTGTCCTGGGGTGTGATTTATGCTCGATATGCCACCTGAGTGAGAGGTGAGTGCAACAAGAACTGAGTGGTAATAAATCCGCTTCATTAGAGTGGCCCCCACGTCACGTGCTGGTGAGTGTGTATGTGACAGTCATTAGTGGCTTTTATTCTAAATGCAGAATGCTCTAAGTATTGTGTTTTTTTTCCATAAGTATACAGCGGAGAGGCTTGCACCGTGGCTCTTTTACCCTGCCTTAACTTTACAGAGCGTAAGGAAACGTACAGCAAAAACGCCTAAACTTCAGACAAACAGTAACTAGAAGCAATTTTCTGATACATTCAACTGCAAACTAGAATGTTACACTACATGGAGTTGCCTTTTAGGATTGTAATTAGAACTCTACTTTAATTCCAGGCTTATATGGTACATTGCGTGCATTTTTGTAGCCTATTGAAATGTTCAATAACACCCCTTTAATATGTAAAATAAACTTACTGTTGTTCTTCAACAAATTGCTTTTGCATATCAGGAGTGTAGGCTGGACCTGGTGGAGCCATTCCTAAAAAACCAGCCTGTCCTACAAAAGTCACTGTAGTAGGCTGCATTGGACCCATTGGTAATCCACCCTAACAAAACAAACAAACAAACAAAACAAACTTTTGTTCAACTTGAAAAACAAATGACAAAATAAAAACAGAGTTTTTTCTTTGTTTACATTGTAAATAGAGGACTTAAAGGGGTTGTCTCACTACAGAGATTAGATTTAAACAGGTAGGGACTGGTAATTAAAGAGTTTTTTCCAAATATATTGCATTATTTTTTGGGGCTTTGTTGAGGAGAGAAGATAAATGTTATCAGCTCTGAGTGCACACAGGTTTCTCTAGGTTACCGTCCTGCTCTGCTCTGTCCTATCAGATAGCTGGGATGAAGACAGGTCAGGCTGCCGGTAGCTTGAGAACAGTGTGTTACCTCAAACAAGTAATTAGTCTCCTTTCTTTGTTTACTTTGAGCTCTATAGCTCTCTGCACTTCTAGATAACATCTCCTGCTCTCATCAGTGCTTTTAGAAGAGCTGTGAATGCCGAGCTTATATGTTACACAGCCTAACCAGGAAGAGACAGCATGCATGAATCTGTTTTTAGTTCTAAAACAGCATGGCGAGACAACCCCTTTAAGCAATTATAGATTTTTCAAACAATTGCAGCTCTAAAACATTTTCTTCAAATTAAATGTATCTGGTTAGCTGCTTGACAAGGTCAGCAAGGACATTACATGAATTATTCTGACTTTGATTTCCTTGCAACAATTTGTCTTTAAGAGCGAGTTTCTTTTTAACACCAAGGAATAACAGCGTTTTCTCAGGGAGAGTAGTAATAATACCATGTTATAGTGGATCCATAAGAAGACTACAACATTATGGATACCAAGTGAAGTGTTTCGCGAGCGAATACAGTGGGTTGCTAAAGTATTCATACCCCTTGAACTGTTCCTAATTTTTAAATGTTACCGCCACAAACTTAAATGTATTTCATTGATATTTTATGTGCGAGTGCAACAAAAAGTATTTGTGAAGTGTAAAGAAAACAATACAGTTGCAAAACAGAAGAAAGAAAAGTCAGCTCACCATAAGTAGATTAGCTTGTAAACTTCGTCCTTTCACGTATTTTTTCTGGAGGGAAGTGTAACAAAGTGGAGAGACAATATGGAGCAAGACAGTATGGGATAGCTATGAATAAGGGTGCATCGCCGCCTGAAACGCGTCAGCCATGACCTGTGTGTTCTATAAGATGTTGAATTTTTAATGCATTTCTAATAAAGCCGAAAGTTTTATATATTGCAACTAATCATCTGTTGCTGTATTGCTCCATATCGTCTCTCCACTAAAAAAATGATACATGCTTTTCGAATCTATGCAAATTAAAAAAACTGAAAAAAGTGTGGGATGCATATGTGTTCAGCCCCCTCAGTCAATACTTTATAGGACCACCTTTAGCTGCTATGACAGCTGCAGTTGGGACATGTATCTACCAGATTGAATTTTTGTCCATTCTGCTTTGCAAAATAGCTCAAGCTCAGTCAGATGGGTTATGGTCTTGCTAGGTGGTGAACCTATGCCTCAGTCTCAAGTCTTTTGCAGCATCTAACAAGTTTTCCTCCAGACTGCCGAGTATTTAGCTCCATCCTTCTTCCCATAAATGCTGACCAACTTCTCAGTCCCTGCTGAAGCAAAGCATCCACACAGCATGATGCTGCTGCCACCACCATGCTTCACAGTGGGGATGGTGTGTTCAAGGTGATCTGCAGTGTTGGCTTTTCTTCACACATGGCGTTTGGAATTTAGGCCAAAAAGTTTACTTTTGCTCTCATCTGACCAGAGCACCTTCTTCCACATGCTTGTTGTGTCCCCTACATACCGTTTTGCAAACTAGACTTCTTGCTTACTTTCAAGAAGGGCTTTTGTTGCCACTCTTCGATTAAGGTCAGATTTGTGAAGTACATAACTAGTAGTTGCCCTGTGGACAGATCCTTCCACCTGGAATGTGGATCTCTGCAGCTCCTCCAGAGTGACCCTCGGCCTCTTGTCTAATTAGTGTTCTCGTCTATCCTGTCAGTTCAGGTAGACAGCCATGTCTTGGTAGGGTTGCAGTTCTGCCATACTCCTATTTACAAACGATGGATAGAACACATCCGTGAGGTGTTTAGGAGTTTGGGCTATTCTTTTAAAACCTAACCCCGTTACACACTTTGCCACAACTTTATCCCGGCGCGCTTTTCATGACGAGGTTGGTTCACAAATGTCTTCTAACAAACCACTGAGGCATTTACAAAATGTAATTATACGGAGAATATTTACATACCGATTTACTCTATTTACTAATTATGTGACTTGTAAAGGCAATTGGTCACACTGGATTTTATTTAGATGAATGTCACACTTTTCAGTTTGTTAACGTGCAAAAATATATATCATTTTCTTAACACTTCACAAATGTGAGTCAGGGTAGCTCTTCACGTCCTCAATATACACTTTGCTCTTGGAATGGAGAGCAGTCCAATATATACATACACACACTATATATATTACACACACACATATACATGTGTATATATACACACATACATGCATACACACTAATATATTATACATACACAGTCTTCTAAATAAAAGTTTTATGTCATAAGGACAGCTCACCAAGTTTAAATGGCTTTTCAGTGAGGCTAAAAACTTTTACACACAATTTACGACCCACACTAGCACGAGAACAGGGTCTGAACCTAAGGTAGGCAGGTTAACACCAATATAAATTTACATAAAATTTGAACCATTTGGTAATGATCAGAAATTTTGCCATGCTATACAAAAAGCACTTTACCACAAATTTATACATGAAGAAAAACAAAATTTACCTGCATAGCCATGGCTCCTTGGGGAATCTGAGGGCCGAATCCAACGGCCATCATATTTTGGACATTTGGTTGCATCATAGGTACCATAGGGAAACGAGCCGACTGTTGTTGCAGCTGCATCAAACCTACAGTAAGGCAAAACGGATTTAAACCCAAAAATATGTAGGTGACAGAAAAAAAAATAATGAAACATACTTTTCCTTTAAATTTATAGACATTTTATAATCCTGGTTTAATCTGCATGGGCAGTCAAGTTTGGATACACCTTTTAATTCTATTTTCCTACATTGAAAAAATGAACTCTTAAGTACCTTTATTTTGTACCGCAAAAGGGGCACTACAATAAGTTTTGTAATTGTTTTATATTTTCCGTTTTGGACATTTCATAGATCTGAACTTTTAGGATTGTCGGATGCTATTTGAAATGCCAGATTTTTTTTTTTTTGATTTTTTTTTTTATTAACAAAGTTTTTTTTACTGGTGAATACAGCCCCTAAAACTCACTGCAAACGTTGCTGAGTCTTATAAGGTTCAGATCAGCCCTCCAATTACCCAGCCCCAGTAAGCACATAACTGCCAGAGCCAGAAACAGCCTAAGATCTAAGTTCACACGGCTTATTTTGGGACAAATTTTGTTCCATATTTCGTGCCGTACTGCGCGAAATACGGCTGAAATCTGTCCGTCATTACGGTAATCCACCGTTCTCATGTCAATTATCCCGGCGGGATACGGGCCATGGATAATGAATGTCTATGGGACTGGCGAGCTGGCGGCCCCCACGCCCCGCACCCCTTCAGGAGCACACGCCGTAGCTGCGGGCGAAATCCGTCCCGCAATTACGCTGTGAATAAGCTATGTGAACATAGCCTTAGGGCTTGTGCCCACGGCAAGGGTTTTTGGACGGTTTTTCAGACGGTTTGTGGTTTTAGAAACCATCTGAAAACCTGCAAGCAACACTCCCCCATAGACTTCAATTTAAAAACCGTCCAGCAGTCCCCACTGCACTGTTTTTCCATTGGGTTATTTTTCACACCGCCGGCGGTCCGCTAAACATAGAACATGTTCATTCTTCCGACCTGATTCTAGACGGAAGATTAAAATTGGAGTCAATGTATACCGATCAAAACTGAGCGAGCCGTTTTTGCCGCGGTTTTCAGTTTTTGCATAAAAAAAAAAAAAAAAAAAAAAAATTGTAGAATGATCCCATCTATAGTGGGTGTGTTTTTGGAGGTCCTTTCGCACTTTTTTTTTTTTTTTTTTTAACACAGGAAGGTCCTACAAAGCACTTCAGTGTGAACGAGAGTCTATAAATCCTCTTTTTAGCCTAAAATAACCAAATTTTTATGCCGTTAACATGCATATGTGCTGAAAGTGAAGTAGTTGTCCTTTGTGCATAATAATAATAATCATTATATATAGTGCCAACATATTCTGCAGCGCTTTACAAATTCGAGGGTAAACGTACAGACATTACACATTAAAAGTACTTACAGATGAGACACAAGGTGTGAGGGCCCTGCTCATGAGAGCTTACAATCTATTAGGATATATAGGTGAAACAAATGGTGAGAAGTGCCAAGTTTACAATGGTCCAGCCATGTTACATAAATAGGGGGTGTTTTACATGAAAAATGGATGAACCTACCACCCTGACAGTACATCTATATATAGATAAGTGCATGTGAGTGTAGGGAGTGACAGATGTGTGTGATAGCAGTTAGGGATCTTGGTAGGCCAGACTGAGAAGATGTGTCCTCTTAAAACTATGAGGGTTGTGAAAGTGCCTGATCGCCCACGGTAGCATGTTCCAGAGAACTGGTGCCGCATGTGTGAAGTCTTGGAGACGGGCATGGAAGGTCCTGATGATTGATGAGTGTAACCCGATATCAGCAGCAGAGCGGAGAGAGCGGGTCCGGTGGTAGACAGACGAGGGAGGTGATGTAGGGGGGGTGCAGCGTTGTGGAGAGCTTTATAGGTGAGAGTGCCGAGTTTATACTGTATGCTGTACTGAATGGGCAACCAGTGCAGTGACTGACACAGGGTAGAGGCATCAGTATAGCAGCTGGAGAGAAAGATGAGCCTAGCTGCTACATTCAGGACAGATTGGAGAGAGGAGAGTTTGCAGAGTGGGAGACTGATAAGCAGGGAGTTACAGTAGTCCAGACGAGAAAGTATAAGAGCAACAATGAGAGCTTGAGTTGTTTCCACAGTGAGAAAAGATCGGATTTAGGAGATGTTCTTGAGGTGCAGGTGACAGGAGCGGGCAAGGGATTGGATATAAGGGGTGAAGGTCAGATCAGAATCTAGTATAACCCCAAGACAGCGGGCCTGTTGCCTAGGAGTAATGGTGGTACCACACACTGAAACAGAAATAGCTGGGGTGGTGGGGGGGGGTTGGTTACTAGATGGCGGAAAGACAAGAAGTTCAGTTTTCGTGAGGTTTAGTTTCAGATGGAAAGAGGACATTACGTCAGACCGCGGACAGACAGTCACTGGTGTTTTGTAGGAGAGTAGGACGGATGTCACGGGAGGAGGTGTATAATTGGGTGTCATCAGCATAGAGATGGTGCTGGAAGCCAAATCTGGTGATGGTTTGTCCAATGGGGCTGTGTACAATGAAAAGAGGAGAGGACCTACAACTGATCCCTGAGAAACTCCAACATCAAGAGGTAGAGAAGAGGAGGCAGAGCAAAAAAAAAAAAAGTTACCCTGAAGGAGCGATCAGACAGGTAGGATGAGAACCAAGAGAGCGATGTCCTGGAGGCCAATGGCACTGAGCATGCTGAGGAGAAGTTGGTGATCAACAGTGTCAAACGCTGCTGAGAGATCCAAGAGAAGCAGCAACGAGTAGTTCCCCCTGAGATTTTGCTGTTAGGAGGTCATTTGAGACTTTAAAGCAGTTTCAGTGGAGTGTAGGGTGCGGAAACCTAATTGCAGAGGATCGAGAAGAGAGTTAGTAGAGAGATAGCGGATTAGGCGAGAGTAGACCAAGCGTTCCTGGAGTTTAGAGATGAAGGGAAGGTTAGAGACTGGTTGGTAATTAGAAGCGCAGGACAGGTCCAGAATCGGCTTTTTTAGTAAAGGGGTTATAGTAGCCGGTTTAAAGCAGGATGGAAAGATCCCAGTGGGGGGAAGAGAGGTTACAGATGATAGTGAGGTGAGAGAGGACATCTGGAGAAATAGACTGGACAAGGTGGGAGGGAATGGGGTCATTAGAGCCTGGATACTTCTTCCTGTGTCGTCGGGTCAAGGGCTGAGAGTAGATTAGAGGACGTGCGGGAGGGGATGGGATGGGTATTACTTGGGGACGGAGATATTTTGCAGAATATTTTCAATTTTCTGTTTGAAGTGAGTGGCCAGGTCTTCAGCACAAAGATCAGTGACCGGGACCTGAGCTTTAGGCCTGTATCAAACCGTTGTTTGGGATATTGTGTAATGTTGAGATGAGGAAGGAGAAATATTCTTGCTTGGCGCTGTGAAGGGCAGTGTGATAAGTCCTGAGCACAGACGCCCAGCACACCTGGAACATCGCTGCAGATGGCGAGTGCCAAGGCTGCGGGTGTCTGACTCTGATGGCGCGGTGTGTGAGTGGTGCCAACATGTCCAGGGTGGTTGTAAGAGTTTCATTGAAACATTTGACAGCCAGGTCAGGACAGTAGAGGGAAGAGATTGGGGTCCGTTCTGATGGACCCAGAGACACATCAGAAAAGCGTATGTTCATACAGAGGCAAGACACCGTGTGAACATACCCTTATAAAGATAGATGTCGACAGCCAGAATGCTTAAAAGGCTATTCCAGTTTCATTGATTACCTTTGCCTACCTGTTTGAAGATAAACACAAACTATTACCAATTACATTGCTGTTCTTATTTTGCCCCTATTCAGAGTTAGGACCTATCTTATCTCATGTTTTTGCACACAACCTATCCTAGGTTACCAGCCACCTCTCTCTGCTCTAAGACGACAGCAGTGTCTGGGATGGTGACATTTTTTTTTTAATGTTTCTTATCTTGAAGACAGAACTTGTATGCATTACTGACTAACAAGCTTTAACCATTTAGAGCTCTATAGCCATGTATTACAATTTACAACCCTGCACTCAAATAATTCTAAAAGGCTCAGCTGGGAATAGCCTCTATAAGAACTGTGGATTACCGTAGTTACTGGGACGGATTGAAGCCGTACTGCAGCGCAAATACGGTGCGCAGGCCTAACGAGGCCTAATGTTTTTTTTTGTGGGATGAACAGACGTTTCAATTGGCACCACTCTGGTGTTTGAGTTTTTGATTGTTTTATTCCATTTTTATATGCTGCGGGATGAACAAAAATTGCAATTCTGCATTTATTTTTTTTTTTTTTACGCTGTTTACCGTACAGGTTAATTAATGTTACATATTTATAGAGTGGGTCGTTACGCACGCAGTGATACCAAATATGGGTACTTTATTTTTTATCTTTTTTGGGGCGATTGGAGTTTGTAAAGGGGAAAAGGGCGGTGTTCCCTGTTTTTTTATTTTATTTTTCGTGTTTTACTCTAACTTTTTTTTAATTACTTTTCACATTTTTTCCACTTTATCCTGGTAAGTCGACCATTAGTGGCGCAGAGCGCCATGATAGGTTGCGACACCGAAGGGTTTCTCACCCGCGGCCGGAGCTCACTCCGGCCGTGGCTGATGCAGCATAAGGCCAGCGGTAATTTATTGCAGGACCCATGTTGCGATCGTGCGGGGCTTGCTTGTAAGCCCGCACGGTCGCCAGGACGTACCTATACGTCCATTTGCAGGAATGCACTTCCCGCTAGGACGTATGGGTACACCCTATGTAGGCAAGGGGTTAATAACTTACCAACAGCGTCACCATCAAAGCCACCACACAGCATTAAACCTTCTCCTCCATGCTTCATGAGGGTAAAAAAAAAAAAAATCTGCTCAACTTTTCTGCATTACACAAAGACAGCAGTTGTAAGCAAAAGTCTCAAATTTTTACTTATCAGAGCAAAGTACAGCCCTTTGAAGTTCAAGTGCTTCAGTTGTAGCGCACAAAAAAAAAAAAAAAAAAAAAAAAGACGGCTTAAAAGGGTTGTATCAAAACATTAATTCCTCTTAACTCAGTCCTGTTTTTTTGGTTTCACTTTGAATTCAGGAGTGTGTTTACTGGCTTCCACTAGACTACAGTAGAAGCCAGGTCTGTAGCAATAGCAACCAGTGCTGGCAGCCTATCAGGATAGATCAAACAGGTCTGTAGCTATAGCAACCTGAGGAGCTAATGCAACCCATAAAAGAGGGGATATCACAGATTGCACAGTTAATGGACATATATTGCAAAGTGTAGGCACAATTATTTTTTATTTTATCATTTTTTTCTACACTTTTTTTTTTTTTTTTTTTTAACAACCCAATGAAGGGATAACCATTTTACATTTTTCTTTACACTTAGAAAGTAAAGTATTCACATACATGAATATGCTAATACATTTTTGTGTCAGTTAGACACAGGTTACACTGTGTGCTGCCCAACTGCAGGCTTGTTTTACAGACAGCCCTGGGGCTTCTCTAGGTCCCCAGGGGTAACTGTACAGACATTCCCTGGGCTCCATCAAGTCACTGGGAGTCCCAATCATCTTTGATTATGCCGCAGCCACGCACCACAGCAATCAAAGGGTTAAGCATCATGCTTACAGAGACTGCTCTAGGAAAACAGTTAAGTATAGCTCTGTTCCTAGCGTAGCTACAGTACTGGGAGCCGTAAAGCTCCTGAAGGAGGACCTGCACAGTCCACCGACTATAGTTGGTGGGTGGTCGTTAAGGTGTTAAAAAGCAAATGGAAAAGGGAAGATCATATCGTAGTTGCTACATATTTTACACTGGGAGTGACAAGGTTTTTCCAGAAGGTTACAATATTATAAACATACAATGGCACAGACACTGATGCAACAACTTATGAACATTTTACTTGTAAAATTCCTGTATTACTGAAGTGCATGCACTGAATGGCAGTCTAGTGCATTCTCTCTTCAGTATTGTGCATGTCCTGTACTGATCTTACATGTGCCAGGAAAAGCGGCTCTTTTGAGCCCACGGTGAGGGCCCTATTTTCTGTGGATAAACTACATGACCCAAAGACATTCCAATCCTCCAACAGAAAGTGATTTCCAGCCTTCAGCAGCTCTTCTGATTGTTAAATGTAAGGACTTAATTTAACTGCATTAGTCATTTGCCTTTTCTTTTAACCCCTTACCGACATTTGTCGTACTCATACGGCAATGTCGGGTAGGGGTTCCCGCAAATTGCCGTATGAGTACGTCAAGGCGATCTTGCGCGCTCACAAGCGGAGCGCGCAAGATCGCGGCATGGAACCGGTGGTATATTACCGCTGGCATCATGCCGCATCCCCCACGGCCGGGTGATCCGGCCGGGGGGGATTAACCCCCCATTTCGCGACATCGCAGCTGCGGGGGCCCAGAATAGCTCCGCTGCCCGAGATCCGGCCAGTAAATGGCGCTGACCCGGTACTGAATCCCTAAGACACCCGCCCTGAATGACACACCCGGGGGTTGTCGGGTGACGTCACGATCCCAAATGCATTTGGGCAGCGTGACAGACATTGCCATGGGCCCAATACACTAAAAGCTGTTTTTATTCCTATTGCAGAACGATTCATCGTTATCTTTTCCCCCCGGGGGAAAAGTGTAAAAAGTGTGAAAAAGTAAAACACAAAAAAAAAAAAAAAAATAAAAAACCCCAAACCCCGTTAAATCCCCAAACCCCCCAAAAATTTTCCCCTTTTAAAAAAAAAAAACACAAATTCGCCCCCAAAAAGGGCTAAAAAATAAAAAAACCCCTTAAAAAAAAATTTGTATTCCCCGCCCTTGTTGGGCGGAAAGCGGGACCCAAAAAAAACTTTAATTCCCTTTTTCCCCCTTTTAAAAAATTAAAAAACCGTACCAGGAACGCTTTTTAAAAAAAAAAAACATTTTTCCAGAAAAAGTTTGCGATTTTTGTAAAAACCAATTTTTAAAAAAAAAAAAGCCCAAACATAAAAGAAAAAAAAAAGGGGCCCGATCAAAAATTTTTTCCTTTCAAATAAAAGGTTTTTTTGTGTAAAAGCAGTAAAACTTTAAAAAAAATACAAATTGATCGCTGTAATCGTATAAACCCTGCTGAGGAAAAAACATGTCATTTATACCGCACAGTGACCGCTGTAAAAAATAAAAAACACTCCCAGGATTCTGTTTTTGTAAAAAAACCTCACAAAAACCTTAATAAAAATGATCATAGCATCACATGCCCCCCATAAGGTACAATAAAAACTCAACTCATCTCTAAAAAACAAGCCCACAAGCGGCCCATATGAAAAAAATTTAAGAAAGTATGGCTTCAAATGGACAACATAAAAACGCAACTTTTTTAATAAAACTCCTTCTAGTGTAAAAAAGAAATAAACAAAAAAAAACTTATAAAAATTTAACATTGTAATTGTCCCGACCCCCAAGAAAAATACCCTTCATTTATCCCGTTTTGGCGAATAGAAAAATAACCCCAAAAAAAAGGGCGGAACTGCGTTTCCCCCCTCCTTTTCCCAGGGCCCCAATGCTAAAAAAAAAAAAAACTACGGAACACCTGTGCGCCCAAAAGCACAAAACACCCTTAGATGAGATCCCAGGGGTTTTGAACCAAAATGGGAAATTTCTGGGGGGTTTCACCCGTTCTGTACTTTGGGGGCTTTGCGTGCGACAGGCCCCCCCAAATACTGTGCGCCAAAACCAAAATAGCGCTCCCCCCTTTTTCCCCCCTCCATGCCCCAAAACAGCATTTTTACCCCCACTGTAAGGTTTTCCCGAACTTGGAAAGAAAAATTGCTAACACAATTTTGGGGGTTTTTTTTTTTCCAAATTCCTTGTAAAAATTAAAACATTTTCACTAAAATTAGATTATTGGAAAAAAATATTTTTTTTTTTTTTCGGTCAAACGCTAAAAAAATTTGTAAAAACGCTTGGGGTGAATACCATACACCTCGGATATATTCCTAAGGGGGGTAGTTTCCAATATGGGGTCTATTTAGGGGGGATTTATTAAATTTTTGGGGAAACCTTTGGGGGGTCCCCAAACCCGAAATGGCCCCCTAAATAAAAATTTTAATGAAAATAGGGCCCCCCAAATCCGTAGGTGCCCTCCCATTTTGGGGGTTGTGGTTTACCAAATAATGCACTAGGGCCACTAGGGATATCTCTGAAAAAAGGCAGAATCTGGGGGAATCAATATTTAATTTGCATTTCCCTGATCCATTTTACCGATTTTTGTCAATAATGTATAAAAATTGCAAAAAAAAAATGAAATTTTTAAAAATTCCCCTTCCCCTTTGCTTTAATTCCTGTAAAACCTAATGGTTTAAAAAACTTCCTAAATTCGGTTTTTTAAATACTTTAACCCCTTCCCCCATTGGGCGTAGCAAAACCCCCAGGGAATGACTTCCCCCAAATGGCTATGCATACCCCTTCGATCGCGGGGGCTTGCGGGCGAGCCCCCCGCGATCGCGGGATGGAAAACCCGCGGTAAAATTTCCCTGGCTTCATGCACATCACCCCCGGGCCGGGGTGAGCCCGGCGGCGGGGGGGAAAAAAGCATCATTTCCCACCTGTCATGGCCCATAATGATGCCGCAGGGGGGAGGAGTGAGCCCTCTGCCTACGTTTGGCAGGCAGCGCACAATGCCGCCGCCCTCCCTACCAGATCCCCCCCATGCTGTCTGAAAGCATCCCGGGTAGTTGTTTACTCACCACCCCCAAAGATGGGGGGCAGGTTCACTATTCCAGGGCCTACCAGCATAACGCTGTGCACAGATCGCCTCTTCAAAAAAGCAACTAATGATTGCTTTTCCCCATGGGGGTTTGCAGTTAAAATCCCACTGGGGAAAAATTAAAAAAAAAAGTTTTTAAAAAAAAAAAAAAAAAATAAAACACAAACAAAAAAAATTAAAATTTAAAACAAAACTGCCCTTTTCCCCTTTACAAACCCAATCGCCCCCAAAAAAGATCAAAAAAAAGACCCATATTTGGTTCGCCCCGTGGTAACGATCCACCCCATAAATCTTTTCCCCCCCGTTAATTAACCCGAAGGGGGAACCCGTAAAAAACAAAAACAAAAAAAAGTCACAGAATTGCGATTTTTGTGCATCCTGCAGCACATTAAATGGGAAAAAAAGCGATCAAAAACCATATAAACGCCAAAATTGTACCAATTAAAAGTCTTTCATCCCGCAAAAAAAAAGTTCTTACACGTCTCTGTATACGGAAAAATAAAAAAGTTAGGCCCCAAAAGACAGCGATGCATAAATATTAAATTAACCAAAAAAAAAACATTTTTTTTTTAAAAGTGCTTCCCAAATTAAAAAAAAATATATAAATAGGGTATCGCCGTAACGACGACCCTTGATAAACAATGGGCATATACTGCACGGTGGGGCTGGAAAAATAAAAATAAAAAACCTACTAGGGATTGCAGTATTTTTTTTCACCCCCTTCAAAAAAAGGATTTAAAACTGTCAAAAAGTCCCGGTCCCCCAAAAATGACACCAAAAAAAAGTCAACTCATCCCGCAAAAAACAAGCCCCCCACAGCTCCGACACAAAAAAATAAAAAATTATGCTCTCAGCTATGGCGTGCAAAAACGTGTTTTCCCTTTTTTAAAAAAAGTGTTTTTATTGTGTAAAAACATAAAAAAAAAAAAAAACAAATTGGGGACGCTGTAAACGTTTCGACCTGCAGTAATACACAGTCCTATACTGCTTGGGGACCCCTGTTAAAAAAAAAAAAATAAAAAACCTCCCCGGGAAAGCTGTTATTTTTCAAAAACCTCACAAAAACCTTAATAAAAATTTTTCAAAGCGGGTATGCCCCCCATAAATGGGGACTAATAAAACTAAATCACCCACAACAAACAAGCCCATAAACACTCCGTAACAGAAAACGAAAACGTTAGGCATCAGAAAAGGACAACAAAAAACCAATTTTTTTTTGACCTATTTCTATTGGGGAAAAAGTAAAAAAACATAAAAAAAACTATATAAAATCTATTATTGCAATTGTACCGACCCCCATAGTAAAGATATCCTATCTTTATACTGACGGGGAAGTTTTAAAAAATTTAAGCCCAAAAAAAAATGGGGGAACTGCGTTTTCCCCTCATTTTCTAGCCCAAAGCAAAAAAAAAAAAAAAAAAAATTTGGAACACCCGTGCACCCAAAAAAGCACAATCACCCCTAAAGAGATATAGGCGTGCTGAATCCCAAATTTTTGGGGACTTTGGAAGGGTTTTCACTGTTTTTTGGTATTTTGGGGCTTTGTAAATGCGAAAGGCCCCACCAAAATCTGCGTTCCCAAAAACCAAGGGAACACTCCCTCCCTTATACCCCTGCCATGCCCAAACAGCAGTTTACACCCCCATTGGGGTATTGCCGAACTTGTAAGAAATTTCGTAACAGGTTTTGGGTGTTTTTTTTTCCCGGGGGGCCTTGTAAAAAATAATTTTCAGCTAAAATGCAGATTATTGGAAAAAAAATTTTTTTTTAAAAATTTTTTTTCAGCCTAACGTAAAAATTTTTTTGAAACCCCCTGTGGGGGCGATATCCACTAACCCCTTTTATATATTCCTTAAGGGGTGTATTTCCAATTTGGGGGTTTTTAGGGGAGTTTTTTTAATTTTTAGCCCCTTTGGGGGCCGCAAAACGAAATGGCCCCCAAAAAAAATCGTAATAAAATTGACCCCAAATCCATAGGTGCTCCTCCTATTTGGGACTTGGGTTGAGCCCAAAAATGCACTAGGGCCACATAGGATATCTCTGAAAACCAGAATCTGGGGAATCAATTTAATTTTTATTCCCTGATCACATTTACCGATTTTGTGAAAATGCATAAAAAATTTTAAAATCTGCAAAAAATTTTAAAAATTTTTAAACTTCACTTCCCCTTTGCTTTAATTCCTGTGAAACACCTAATGGGTTAAAAAACTTCCTAAATCAGTTTTGAATACTTTAAAGGGGGGTAGTTCTTTGATGAGGTCATTTTTGGGGGTTCTAAAATAAGGTCAATCAAAGTCACGTTGAACTGACTGGTCCCTAAAAAATGGTCTTGCAAAATTTTGTTGAAAATTTAAAAATTTCTACTAAATTTCAAGCCCCCTAATGTCGAAAAAAAAAAAAAAAAAAAAAAAACCCTTTAAAAAAATTTGGCCAAAAATACAGCAACATAAGGGAGATGCTAGTTTTAAACTTTTTGAGTGGAAAAACTAATCTTCTTAAGGGAGAAAAAATTTTTTAAGTTTAAAATTTGGGAAATTTTTTTAAATTTTTTTTCCCATTTTTTGATATTTTTCACAAATAAGCAAGCATTTTTTGGACCAAAATTTCTTTTATCTTTTAAAAAATGTGTCAAGAAAAACAATCTCTGAATCACATGGATAGGTTAAATGCAAAAAAATTATTTCCTAAATGACACGACAGATTTCAAAATGGGCTCTGTCAGAAGGCCAAAAAATGGCTCCGCGGGAAGGGGGTTTAAACTTATTCTCTTATGTTTGGGGACATTTTGGGGGGCTAAGGGAAAAATCACCCAAATTTTCCATAGTTATGGTTTCGACATACAATGGTCATCGCAGAATCAATTAATATTGTATGTTGAGGAATCACTGTACAGTATTTGCAAAGGCAAGTATTTTCCATTTCATGCTAGATGATGGAATCAATGCACATATGCATTTGAAAGATCTGCTCTTGTTGAGCAAATCACTTCTAATTAATTAAATTAAAGTGGGGCAAAATGTAAAAAAAAAACCCTCCATACTTGCACTAGGTTTGCAGGAGTTCTGTGTTCACGGCGTTCAATCTTCAGTATAAATGATGTGTTATCTGTGTTCTGCAGGTTGATACATATCCAGCAATACTAAACACATAGGGTTTAAAATAATGTCCAACCATTTTTTTTATTTTTGCCATTTTTTTCTGCGACCAATAACTTCTTTGTACTTCTACCTACAGGATTGAGTAATGGTGCAGTTTTTTGCGGGCTGAAGTGTACTTTTTATTGGTACCAGTTTGGAATACATGCAACTTTTTTGATCACTTCTATTTAAATTTTTAGGGGACTTGAAATTACCAAAAAACACGCATATGAATTTTTTTTTCTCTTCCACAGTGTTCAGCATACGGGATACATTATGTTATATTGTAATAGCTCAGACTTTATGAATGCAGAGATACCAATCATGTGTAACAGTAGGTTATGTTTTTTATTTGTAAAATGGCAAAGGGGGGCGATTTGAACTTGTAATTAGTGTTCGGTAGCATTGCCCTTAAACTGAATGACTTGGGTCAAACATTTTGGCTATCCTTTGGCTTTCCTCATGATGCCATCTGTTTTGTGAAGTGCACCAGTCCCTCCTGCAGCAAAACAACCACACAACATGATGCTGCCACCGCTTTGTTACACAGTTGAGATGGTGTTCTTAGGCTTCCAAGCTTCTCCCTGTCTCCTCCATAAGTAATGACGTCATTATGACCAAACAGTTCAATTTCAGTTTCCTCAGACCACAGGACATGTCTCCAAAAACGTAGATCTTTGTTCCTGTATGCATTTGCAAACATTAATGTGGCTAATGATAATGACACAATCTTACCAGCTTCCACCAGCATCTTAACAAGGTATTTTGCTTTTGTTCTTAGGTTTATATGCACATGTCAGAAGCTTCCAAAGACATGACATCATATGGAATGTCCAAAATGGTTAAAGGCATAGTAATCCTAGTGTATGTAAACTTTTGACTTTGCAGAAAGTAATAAATATGCCTTAAAAATTCTCTCTTTCTGGCATATACAAATAGTTTTGGTAATCCTAATTGACCTAAAATACACACACACAAAACGTTTCTATCACTTGGTGGAATACAGCAGGCTACCTGCTGCAGACGTGCCACCAAAAGACTGGTTTTGGCTGGGGAAGGAAACTATTTGGTGTCAGCTGCCACAGATTACTGACACATGTAGGTAGCATGGCTGTTATGCGGACAAGTGTTGGTTTCCTTTCCCAAAAGGGTCAGTGTTGCCTTGAGGCCATACCCACGTTCCAGGACTTACTAGGCCTATTGAAAGATTCTCACTCCAGGAGTCCGGGATGTGTGGTCTGCTATTTGGAGTGGAGTAGCAGAGGAACTAAGGAGATAGGCTCTATTTAGATAGCAAAAATACTGTGGTTTTGTGGTCCTGTGTGGTAGGCACAGAACACTGGGTAGTGAGGGAGTGTGTTAAGTTAGGGGCCAGGCAGCCTAGGGTTTGTTTTGTTTATTCCTGTATTCTGTAACTTATACCTGAAGAGGAACAAATCTGGCTGAGGCCAGTTTTAAACGACAGCCCTGTGTTGGAGTGTCATTTCTGTTTTACCAAAAACGGTGATCCCATGAGCTAATGGCCCCTGGGCTGTCCAAGATGGCAGCCACACTTGAGTGAGGAATCTCATTCATTTAGACGCCGTGGTCTTGTTTGCTGGGGAATCTAAAGGGCTAAACAGCACAGAAAGGAGCCAGCTCCAACCCGTGCCATTAACGGCGATTGTCAGCTGCAATTAGCAGCCAGCACCAGCTGCCTATGTAGTGGGTCGACCCCCTACGCTATGACGTACTAGTGTCATATGCAATTAAATTTTACTTTTGTGCGTCAAAAGAAAATTTAAGGAGATAGCAAGGGTCTAACGATTTGAATAATAGTGGTAATGGCTGTGCCAAATAAAATAAGGGATATAATCCCAAATAGAATTTATCTATTTAATAAAGTATAACCGCTGATTAAGCTTTAAAATAAATCAGACGTTTTGAATTAGTCTGTAAAGAGAAGACAGATGCAACACATTTCGCCGCTACACGTGCTCGGCTTCATCAGGCAGTATGAGGCTACTGCATGGAAGTCTGTGCTTTATAAAAACTAGTACTAGTGTCATATGTTAATAAGGGGTTAACTGCCATTTTCTGAGGTAATTAACTTATTTTAGAGGCGGACAGTAGGGAAAAACATTTGAAGCAAAAATTGCAAACTAAAGTCAGAACTTAAAGGGGTTTTGCCACGATGCAATGTTGACGTGGGATCCTCCAAAATGGGTATTTAAAGGGAATGTGTCATCAAAGATGACTTATTGTTTAACTCACGTTTTTATGTTAAAACACATTTTTAAAACATTTTTGGTTATATTTATTTTTTATTTTCCATATCACTTTAAATATTTTTTTAATATTTCTTAGGTCCTGCAGTTTTCACTTTGGCCACTAAGCCTAATAACAGTCTGACACTTCCTGCCCTATAGATAAAGATTTTCAGCAGTGTGTTCATTATTAACACAAGCAGGGTCAAAGGAGACACCAGTGTGAATAGATAACACAGAATCCACCAGTCACAAGAGGAGATAGTCACAGCTCTCACCCCCCTCCTCCCTGCATAGTGAATTCTTCCTAGGTCACACAGCATGACTAGAAAACTGTCCTATTGAAGTCTATGGGACAGAAACCGTATTAAGACTCCGATGTGCATGAAGCTGCTGTAAAGTATCTCTCTGACTGCTGTTAAAGCAGTGCAAACAAGGCCTAGTGGCCAAAGTGAAAACTGCAGGACTTAATTATTAAAAAATATTGAAAGTGATATGAAAGATTAAAAAGAAATAAAACCAAAAATTTGACATAAAACCGTGAGTTAAACAATAATTAATTTTTGATGACATTCCCTTTAAACACTTTTCTAAATATATGTGATTACAAAAAGTGAAGCCTCCGAGAGCTACAGTTTTTTTTTTACAAGCCCTTAGTTACTTAAAAGTTTGCATTAGACAAGACCAGCTAGAGCTGACCTGGCCCCCCTTGCATGTATGCACTTCTTATCTGATGACAGGAAAGATGAATGAGCTTTGAAGGGACTGTGGAGAAAGTGCAGTGTACGAGTCTCTCTGCTGTATAGAGAATCCACTGTTGTAGTGGAATTATCTTACGAAACATTGCAGACCCTCCCTTGCTTACTGGTTCTGCTGGGGGAGGGGGGAAGGAGAGCCTCTCTCCCCGCCCTGCAGTGGTTTATGACGCAGCATGATTTATTTATCTTCTGTCTGAGCAGGATAACAGGTAAGCTAAGTCACTTTGTGGCAAAACCCCTTTAAGCCCACTTCATACACTCTGAACGTAGTGGCTCAGGTAGGCAGGCATAGGGCAATGCTGCAAGAAGCCAGTAGCTATGATTAAAGGAGTTAAAGGAGTCGTCTCATTACAAGCTTTCAGCCTGTCAGTGAGCCTGGTAGTTGAATTGAGGGGCGTGCTTCTTGGTCTGTCTCTTCTGCTCCCTCTTCCCACCTCCCCTCAGCACACAGGCAGCTCAGTAACTTCTATACAGCAAGGGGGAGGGGGTTTGCTGCCAGAGTTAACCCTGTGTGTGCCTGCCTAGGTCTGTTGCAGGAGAGGGCTGATGTATGAGTGTAGAGAGTAGAGACGGGCGAATCGATTCTAACGAAGTGGAATTCGTTTAGAATTTCAGGAAAACTTCGGTTCGGAACGAAGTCGAACTTTGGGGTACTTCGGGTGTAACGAAGTGTGCTTTGATTGATAAAATGGCTGGAGCACAGGGCCCTTACATGGGGCAAAGCATCTGGGGGGGAAGAAGGGCATAGCCTGCATGACATGTGCAGGGGTGAAACCAATCAGAGCCCGGCGGATTCTGTGGTCACCGCACTATATAAGTCCGGGCGGACGCGGGAGCTCACCTCCTCTCACTGTGCTATCAGGGAAGGTGCTGCCGCGGCTGTAGCTCTTACTAAAGAATTGATTTTTATATAGCGATTTTTGTGGGGTGTCTCAGTTGTCTAGAGACTGTTCTCTTAATGTTCTATTTCAATTTTGGGGTATTGGATCTGAAATCCAGTGTGTGTCCACTGCAGCTGCATATACATTCAATATCCAAGTTTTATTTAAGCCATTTCCTGTTGTATTATTTAAAGAAACAGAGTTTTTACAATACAAATACCACTTCATTTTTGGCTGCTCAATTCTATTGGACAATTTACACCCAGGGGTTAATTAAGCGTTGTTTTGCTGGTGTGCTGCCCCCAAGGGAAACCGTCTTTTTCATCGCAAAATATATAATTTTCCTGTAGCCTAATTCACAAGCAAAGGTTAATTACAACTATCTCTTGTTGTGTGGCGTAGAAAAACACGCAATTGAAACACGCTACAAAGCTTACTAGTTTGTGCGGCTCAATTCTTTGGCGCAATTTACATCCGGGGGTTTAAATTTAAAACGTTGTTTTGTGGTGTGCTGACAAAAAATAAACCCTCTTTTTCAACCCCAAAAATATATACATTTTTCCTGTAGCCTAATTCATTTTCCGAAGGTTAATTTAAACCCTGTTTGTGCTTTTACATTTAGTAAAACAAAAATAGTTTTAAAACGACACATAAAATTAAATTTTCCTGGCCATTTGTGGAGCGAAAATTTATATCCAAGGGTTACCCAAGCTTGTTATGGGTTCATTTGGAGTCAAAAACAGGGTGTTATTTATCATATACAGATATCATCATCAAACAGTGTCTGTACATTTTAGAACAAACAGTTGTCAGACAGAGAGGTGGCAGGCTCTGAACTGCGAGTGGCAGTGGCACAAACATTCCTGGAAGGCCCAGGTGCAGCACAGCAAGGGGCGTCGCGCAGGGGTCACTCGGTGAGGCCACAACTCCCGCTGTCATCTAGCGGCCGTGGGGTTGTTCAGCAACCCAAGGGTTCTTGATTGGTTACTAGGTCATCCTCTTCCTCCAGATGACATCTGACAACCCCAGCCAAGAGTCGGTGGGAACCTCAGACACAACCCATTAGTTGGCATGGCCCGGGAGGGGTCAGCGGCCCACCTGTCTCAGCCCGCCTCTGTCCCATTCTGGTTCCCTCAGCCAGAGATCTACTATGTGGTCTGGCTCAGCGCCACTATATAGCAGGATGAACAATTTGAGGAGGGCAGTCAGCAGTACTTGGCAGCGAAGAAATGGGGTCATATCCATAGCTTCTTGCAGTAGGCGGCAAAGTATAGATTTTGGAGAGTGGCATGGGAGGTCATGTTGTGAGGGGTCAGCCTCGCATACCAAGACCGGTGATGAGGACAGCAGTGACGATGAAACACAAATAGATGATGATGTAGCCGACCGCACTTGGGAGCCGGGTGAGGCAAGGGCTTCATCTTCGTCAGGAGAAGAGGGCGTCTGCTTGCGCGTCAGGCAGCAGCGCAGCCAGCAAGTGGGTCGTGTGGCCGCGAGGCAGCAGGATAGCAGCAGTGTGAGGTCGGGAGCCAAGCGGCCACGGGGTAAAAAACCCGCTTCGCAGGTCCAAGAAAGTAGCAGCACAGGGGCCTCAGCAAAGGCAGCGGCGGGCAGTAGTCACTCCAAGTGCGGAGCGTTGGCGGTAAAACCCGATATCGGCGGTGTGGCATGTTCTTTGCTAAGACACCGTAGGAGCCGAATATGGGTATTATGTAGAATCTGTGGGCAGAAAGTGAAGCGTGGCCAGGGAGCTATCGTTGGCACCACGGCCCTGCGTCACACATGCAGCGTCACCATCCGGTGGCCTGGGAGAAACGTGGCTCAGATGTGGTGGTCCATCCTGCCCCCCACAACAGCAGCACGCCCAGTGGCACGCATGCCATTGCAGCCAGTCAAGGCTCCACCACCTCTGCAGAAGGTAGCTGTTTCTCTTTGATATCATCTCCCGGTCCAGAGCCCCTGCTCCTCGCTACTCATGGCGCCAGCAGTCGTTCAGCGAGGCGATTGCAAAGAGCAACAGTATGCGTCCAACCATCCTAAGGTGCAGCAGCTGACCGTGCTCTGTCCAAGTTGTTGGTACTGCAGTCCTCCTTTTCCAAATGGTGGACTCTGCACCATTCAGAGAACTAATGGCTTGTGCGAGCCGAGATGGAGAGTTCCAAGCCGTAATTTCTTTTCCAAAAAGGCAGTACCAGACTTCTTTAAAAATGTAGAAACAGAAGGTGGGTCAGTCCTTGAGCTTATTGGTTTGTTCCAAGGTGCACGGCAGCGCGGACGTCTGGAGCTGTAACTTTCGGTCAGGGCCAGTACATGTCCTTTACGGGCCCCCTGGGTGAATGTGCTTCCCGCCCAGGCACACCCCCACAATTGGACAGGAGACGCCGCTTTCTCCTCCACGTTGTCCCAAACTGCGGCTCCTGCGCCAATGTCCGCCCCCTCCTCCCCCACCCACCAAACTCAGCCTCCACAAGTACTGCTCCATAAAACCACATGTGTAGGGCACAGCGGTGTCACGCAGTTCTATACCTGGCTTGCCTCGGCGAACGAAGTCACACAGGGGAGGAATGCTCCGCATCATGCAGCAAGAAATCGATGTGTGGCTTTCTCTGCGCCAACTGCAAATCGGAAACCATGGGTGACGGACAATGGGAGGAACATTTGGGGTCCGCGCTGCACCCAGGAGGGATGGTCCTGGCCCTGGGATGGCGCACGTGTTCATTTTGGTTGTAAAAAGGTTCCTGAAGTCTTCCACCCATCTTCCCGAACATTCTGAAATGGCCAGGAAACTGTGCATGCACTTTATCCATTCGTACAAACCAGGAACACCCTCCTCGAGTTGCAGCGGCAGAATGGCCTCCCCAACACACTCTGATATGCGATGTTTCCACCCGCTGGAATTCCAGCCTGCAAAATGTTGGACCGACTGTATGAAACAGAGAAAGGCAATTAACGATTTTTTGATGATCCAGGCAGACAGAAGTACTCCCCTGTGTAACTTTTATTTTCAGCGTGGCAGCTCATGCGTGACACCTGCCGTTTGTTGAGGCCATTCGAGGAGGGGGACGTTATTTGTCAGTCGCCAGGAATACGGGATGAATACGTCATTTTTTCCCCTGCTTCATGTCCTCGAACAGATGCTGAAAAATCTGTCTGGGCAGGGGACTGGAGACGTGGCGACTACATCTCGCGGCCACAGAGTCGGTGGGGACTGAAATGGAGGAGGAGGACATTGGAGCAGAAGCATTGTTGGTGAAATGAGTGGGTTTTTCTACCCAGGTGACAAGAGAGGGCAGGAGCAGCTGGAAGAGGTGGATGGAGATGAGGAAGATGAGGAGATGACCCCCCAAACACCGTGGCAGTTTACAATGGAAATGGAGGCAGGGAGCCCCTCGGAGTCCCCTTGTGCAGATGGGCCCGCAGCATGTTATTTGCCTGGCTAGTGACAGCCGATTTGTCAGCATCGGCAGAGGGATGACTTCTGTCTCTCCCCCCCTATTGGACCCTCGCTAACGGTCCAAAATGGGAGCCTTTTTCCCAGCTATTGAGAGGGGAAAACAAATCAAAATTTCTATAGGGAAATCCTCCGTAATCAGTTGGCCCCTGCTATGTGCGGGATCGTCCCTCCTCTGAAGGTCTGACCGGGGGGTTCCTCAGCGTCACGTTACTACTGCCGCGGCTGTGGGGGAAGGTGGGGGGGTAGGAGCAGTACCAGCTCCCTCAGTAGTAAACTAAGTCTGGAGTCACTGATGAGCAGCTTCCTTCACCCGCCTAGTGAGGAGGGCAGTCGCCATCAGCAGCAGCAGGATTTGGAGCAGTCCCTGAACCAACAGGTTGTGGCCTAATTGGACAGCACTCTGCCACCTCAGTTAGAGGGTCCGCTGGACTACTGGGCGGCCTATCTGGTTGTGTGGCCGCAACTTTTCCGAGTTTGCAGTGGAGAAGCTGTCCTGCCCGGCCAGTAGTGGGGGCATCAGAGGGGTGTTCAGTGCGGCGGGGGCCATCGTTACCCCAAGGAGAAACCCGCTTGTCCAAGGGAAATGGGGGAACGATTACTTTGTCAAGATGAATCAGGCGTGGATTCGGCCAAAGGGTTTCCACACACCATTGCCTTAGGCGTCAGTCTGGGGTTTAAACTAACCTGCCTCAGCCACTATTCTGATGCCGCCCCCCGCCTGATGCCACACATCTGCTGACAGTTTCCCATCTGGCCTACCCACCATCTTTTACCAGGGAATGGTATTGCCACCACACTTCAACCCCTCTGTCATTGTGCCCCTCTATGACCTCCATGCTTTCTGCTGTGACATCCACACTGTGTCATTGTGCCACTGTCTGAACCTCATGCTGCTGCTGTGGCTGCTGCAATGTCCTCCACACTGTCATTGTGGGCCACTGCCTGACTCATGCTGCTGCACGGGCCCGTTTACCTCCACCCTGGTGTGATTGTGCCACCCTCTGTGGCCTAATTTTTCTTTTTTTGCCCGGCCTCCCCGAATGTCATTGTGCCCCTGCCTGATCTCATCTGCTGCGCCGTGACCTCCACACTGTGTGACTTTTGCCACTCTGTGGCCTAATACTGTTTTTCCCCCACCAGAATGTCATTGTGCCACTGCCTGATCTCTACTGCTGCCGCCGGTGACCTCCACACTGTGTGATTGTGCCACTCTGTAGCCCAATACTGTTTTGCCGCCTCCAGAATATCATTGTGCACTGCCTGAATCTCATACCTGGCCCTTTTCCCCGTTTTCCCCCCCCAAAACCCATTCATTTTGTGCCACTTCTTTTTTGGCCTAATACTGTTTTGCCGCCTCCAGAATGTCATTGTGCCACTGCTTTACCTCTACTGCTGCCGCCGTGACCTCCGCTCTCAGTCATTGTGCCACTCTGTGGCTTCTCGTGTTTTGCCCCTCCAGAAAGTCATTGTGCCACTGCCCCGAAACCTCATGCTGCTGTGGCTGCCGCCGTCACCTCCACACCCGTCACTAATGTTGCCACCTGAGCTCTCAGCTTGTTTTTTTCCAGCTTTTGCTGGCATGACTTTATCAGGCTACATTCCCGCTTCAGTTTTTTGGTCAGTTTTGCCCTCTTAAGTGCCCAGGGAATTTTATAGTGAAGCGATTCTAAGAGCGGCGGCAGTCATCTGCGTGTCATACTAAAACACAACATTGTATGAAGACCAAACCAGGCTCCCTCTGCATATTTAAGCATGGCACAACGTTCTACAGCACCCTGCAGGCTCTGTGCAGCCTGGAAATAGCTGCATTTTAACGAGATTCGTGCCGAAGTAATTCGGAACGAAACGAATTTTGACGGAAAATCCGGCGAAGTGACCGAATTGAATTTTTGAGAAATTCGCCCATCTCTAGTAGAGAGGTCTGTGAAGCATTGATTACTAATAGCAGAGCAGAGGGGATGCAAGTGTTCCTATATCCCCTGCTTAGCTTACAAGTCTCCACATCTCCAGCAACAACAAATCCTGTCAGAACAGACACAGGGCAGCTGGGAAGTGTTACTATACTCAGGATGTGTCACTAGTACAACACAGCATGAAGCATTCACATGCCCCCCTGATCTGTATAGTATTAGTATAGTGACAGTTCCACAGACACATCATGATTATAGTAACACACAGGGTCACTGCTGTCACATCTATCTGTGTAGAGAGCAGGAGGAAGCAGGCGCACACAGGGTTAATCCAGGCAGCATAGACACAGAAGCCAGAGTCCTTCCTCCCCCTCCCTCCACTACAGAAGCATTCTGTGCAGGAGGGGCTCTCTGCTCAGACCTGTCTTCAAAGGTGATGAGTCATACAGAACTGACAGCCAGTAAGATAAGGATCAACAGGTAGGCTGCTATAGAAATTTGAGAAGCTGATGTAGTACTACTAACAGGGCTAACTCAAAATCAGTAGGACATTTGTAATGAATATATTGCAAAGATGCTTGTTTTTTAAAGATCTTTTAACTAAAACCCAATCATTGTAGCGAGACAACCCCTTTAAATCCCACCACCAGCTTCCCACATCACCCCACTCCAAAATGCAATACCGCTGAAGCCATAATCGCCATCCCGCTTGTTTAATGAGTGCAATGTTGCAAGGGTAAAACAATGTTATGAAGGACCAGTAGATGCACTGTAGTTCTTTGCACGAATATTACATTTTTATGTAATACAGGGATAACGAAATAGGTTCAATAGTGTTTATATATTACACGTATGCACAAACCTTGAGATGATCCAATTCCAGTAGCCAAAGGAAACACAAAGCTGTAAAAAATAAAAATACATAGCAATTAAAAACTCACATAAGAGCTCATGAAATACTTCCTAATATGAAGAACCTAAATAAGACTGTCACAGGAAAGTCTTCTGACCTTGTAGTATAAAGTTATTTGTTGTAGAATTAAGCAGTGTATCTATTTTTTTTTAATCTTCTTAAAGGGGCCACAAAAAAAAAAAAAAAAAAAAAAAAAAAAACACACCTTTCCCAGAAGTTAACACTAATGCTGCATTTCATCAGTCTTGTGTTTACAATCTTAAATGGGCTCATTGCGTGCCTCTGATTTACATCATCGTTCAGAAGTAAACCGCTCCGGACGATGATGCGAGTAATGGCATGTGATCACTGCAGCAGTGACTAACCCATTCAAAAGTAAAAGGCCGTAAACTGAAGAACGGAGAGATGCAACACTGAAACAGAGGACCACGAAAAGTCAGCGAGTATACGGCAAGTTGTTTTTATTTTTTAATGTAGCTCCAGGAGCATTAGATTATTTTTATGACATGGACAACCCCTTTAAACATGTAGGCAAAATGTAAATAAAGATTATTACGAATTACATCGCTGTTCTGATTTTGCTTTTTTCCAGCTGCTTACAGAAGGTTTCCTAGACTGTTGAACATCTCGCTCTGCAGTAGCTCGGATGGCAAAATCGCTCCTTGTGGTGTCTTACCTTCCAAACTGGAGTTTATCTTGCTTACCTGTAAATTTTAAAACTCTTTACAGCACTGTAGCCTTGTGCCCTTCATCACTAATGTCCCTCTAACAGGCATAGCTAGGAGTAGCAAATGTGAACAGCCTGAACAGAAAGCGGTAGCCTGAAGCTGGCTGTGAACAGCAGGCTCTGTGAGACAACTTGATAGGTTCTCTTTAAAGGGATTTCCCTGTCGGCTACTTTAAGCTGCTTGAACGACGGGCCGCAGGAAATAGCTGCAAGTTACCGGATCCTATCCTTGTGTGTTTTATGATGAAATGCGGTGGCGTTACCAGGTAAAACACCCAGTGAAGTTGCGCCGTGTGTGGAGAGAGGAGTCCAATGTGAGGCTTCTCCCTACTGACAAACATGGGAGAGAGCCGTCAGTAAAGCTGAGGTGGCGGGAAAATTAAACACATCATACCAGGCACAGCGGCTTCTCTCCGCACCCGGAACAACTTCACTGGGCGTTTTACCTGGGAACGCTGCAGCGTTTCGGGGGAAAACACACAAGGTTTGGATCAGGTAACCTGCAGCTACTTCATGCTGCCCGTCCTTCGGGCATGTTCCTTTAAGTCATAACTTTTTATAACCTGGTGTCTGAGTGCTGAGCACTGTACCCCTTCAAGCTGTGTTAAGCTTTGCTTGCCTCTGTACTGAGACACACACAGAGCACTGTACTGACTCCTATGCTTTCTAGTACCTCTCTAAGGAAGCCGATTACTTCTGACCCTATTAGCTATTGGCACATCCAGATCCCCAAAAAAACCTTTCTGAAAGGACATTTAGGCCTCGTTCACACGGCCTAGTTGGGCACGGATTGGCGCCGTACTCCGCGCCGAATTTGCGCTTCAGTACGGCGCCAATCCGTCGGAGTCATTACGGTAATCCACTGCTCTCATACAGAACAGTGGATTCCGTCGCTCCTCCCCGCTCGGCGAATCCGCCGCGGGGGGGAGAAAGTGACATGCACATTATTTACGGCGCGGACGCGCCGTAAACAATGCATTGTCTATGGGGCCGGGAGCGGCGCCCCTGCCGCGCTCCGTCCCCGTCCCGCCCCTTATTCACGGCGGATTTGTGAGCTCAATACGGCTCACAAATCCGTCGGGAATAAGCCGTGTGAACACAGCCTTACAGTATAAAAGGTGTTCTTCAGGAGATATTTTTTTTTTACTGACCACTGGGCGAATACAGCTATTCTAAAAGGAGTCTGCAATGAAAAGCCACAATTGATCATCATAATATAGGCGATCAGAAAGAACTCTCTTACAAGCTATATAAATCAGTATGCAATAAGCTTCCCTAGAGGCAGCAACACAAAGACCTGGCACTTTTCTTGACATGCCTGTTGGAGAAAAAAAGACAGGTCCACTTTAAAGCGAATTACCTGTCAGGTCATTTATGCTGCTGTACTTTAGCATATTAAAGAGGAAGCGGAGCTCTCGGATACATAGTAATTCTAATCCAAGTTCTGTAAACCTAAGTAAAAAGCAGAGTAAATCCTGACAGGACTCATGGGAAAGAACGTGACAGTCATGCTTATAGGGGTTTTCACAGCACACTGAGTCACTGGCTAAAAGGCAGTTTTGCACTCACTGTCTCGTCAGGACCTTACCCCAACAGGGCAGATTGTTATCTTTAACACAATTGCAGATAATTCCATGCTTCTCACAGCACTTGTACCTTTTGTTTCCTGCAGCTACTCTTGTTTAATCTAATTACTCAATGCTCAGATGACCCCTCCCCATGTTAGTCTATCTGTGGGATGACATAACTCCTGTTCCCAGCTAATTAGATAACAAGTATTTAGGTTACCATAGAAACCTCTGTGCAGTGAGATACCTTTTAAACTGTCTACAGCTCTTGACTAAAGTAAAATCTACTGACCAATGTATTTAGAAAGTGTCTTTAACATTCCCCTTATGTTGAAAGCTAATCTGCATAGTGAGAAAACCCCTATAAGCTGTGAACACAGCAATTACCATACAAGAGAAGCTACTATTGTTCATGGGCAAGTAAAATAACTGGAAAATACCCTGGTTCCTATACTTTTTATTCAGAAAATCGCTGCTGCTGTGTGTACCCGACAGCCCAGGAGTGTTGTAAGAAATTGTAATCATATCGACCTGCAGAGTAAAGCTAGTATGTCATTTATAACACATGGTGACCACTGTAAAAAATAAAAATCACTACCAGGATTGCTGTATTTTGTTCAAAACGCCCCACAAAAACCGTAATAAAGTGATCAAAGCGTCATATGCAACCTATAATGGTATCACTAAAAACATCAACTAATCCCACAAAAAAGCCCATAATCAGCTCCGTATACAGAAAAATAAAAAGTTACGGCTATCAGAATAAAACATATAAGCACAATTTTTTTTAAATTTTATTTATAAACTCATTTCTATTGCGTAAAAGTAATAAACCATAAAAAAAACTGTCTAAAAATAAATTTCTTGTAATTGTACCGACCCACATAATGAAGTTATGTCATTTATACCGCACGGCGAAAGCTGTAAAATTGAAGCCCCCCGCCCCCCACCCAAAAAATAATTTTAAAAATAATAATAAATTGGCGGAAAAGCAACCCCCCCCCCCCCCATTTTCATGGCAGAATGCTAGAAAAACTATGGAACAAATGTATGCCCAAAATGCACAATACACCCCTAGATGAGATCCATGAGGGGTGCTGAATCCAAAATGGGGTGACTTCTGGAAGGTTTAACCTGTTCTGGTACTTTGGGGGCTATGCAAATGCGACATGGCCCCAGCAAAATCTGCGTTCCAAAAGCCAAACAGCGCTACCTCCCTTGTAAGCATAAACAGCAGTTTACACGCATATATAGAGTACTACCGAACTTGGACGAAATTGCGTGACAAAATTTGAGGTGCTTTTTTTCCCCAGGATTCCTTGTAAAAATTAAACATTTTCACTTAAAATTGCAGATTGCTGTGAAAGAATAAATGTTTTCATTTTCACCACCTAATGCTAAAAAAGTGTTAAACACCTGTGGGGTCAATATACTCATTACACCCTTGGATATATTCTTTAAGGGAAATAGTTTCCAATATAGGGTCTTTTTATTGGTATTTATCAAGTTTTAGCACCTTAGGGGGCAAACCTGGAAGTGCACTTAAATAAAATTGTATGGAAAATGAGACCACAGAGTTCGGTAGGTGATCCTCCTACTCTGAGGCTTGTGGTTGAGCCAAATAGTGGCCTTAGTTAGGATGTGACTTTTTTTCAGTGCAAGGGGTTAGTGACTGTAGATCAGAGGTCCAAATCTGGCCCACAGTGTAATTATGTTTGGCCAGGCCGTATACAGAGGAGAAGAGAAAGAAGCCAGGAGCTGTCATTACACTGCTCTCACTCAGCCCCTTCCTTCTGCAAGGAACAGAGAAGGGACCATGCAGGAGAAACAACTACAACAGCAGAAGGACTGATGAGAGGAGCTCACAGGGAGAAACGAGGATCCATAGCGTCGACCATTAACCTGTCCAAATCCTCAGCATCTCTGTAGGCAGCAGGGTACTCCAAATGAAGAAACCTTGCAGCAGATATGAAGACCAGTTGGTTTTCTTATGAACTGCGACAGTCCACTTTTTAAAATTTTGACCCACTGTGTATCCGAGTTTGATACCACTGCAGGAGATCGTGTGTTGGAAGCTGAAGCTTCCTTGTGTTTAATTATGAAGCGGGCAAGTGACCTCCTTTGCAGTCTTGTTAGGAACATGAGATGCGGCAGGTAGAGCTGGACAACAAGGACTACATAATTTATATTAAAGTTCTGTATACGGCATTTTTTATCTTCTGTCATTATATGTTGTCACAAGATTTCAGGTATTATTAAAATACAGATCCTTTTTTAGTTGGTAGATTTCCTTGTGATCACACTTATGTGGCTGCAGAGCTAATGAGATGCTTTCAGACAAAGGATGTTTGATCCTGTGTTGTTCGGTAATTGGATATTGTTGTAATCCCTTACTTGCAGTTCTTGTAAATAAGTAAATGATCGCCCTGCTACAATACTAAAGAGAAAAACCTTTCCTTTATAAAATTGTGTTATCTAAGGTGGGCTTTTATAGTAAATAGTGCTGCTGATGCACCAAGTGAAAATGGAGAAACTGTATTCTCTACAAATAAAGGTTGTTCATTGTTTGAATAATTCTAAAAGTTTGTTTCTTGTATATTGGTTCTTCATGATTGACAATCTATTTTTGTAGCCACTGAATGAGAATTTTCCTTGTTTTGCTCAGGAGACTAAAAGGTCACATTTACTTAGCATGATATGGTTTGCTGTTTCCTATTGTTTTCAACGGGGATAGGCAAAGTAATTCACATTATGAACTGCGGCAGATATTTTCTTGATGCAGATTGTGGCTGTCACTTTTTTGCAAGTATATTGAGTGCATAAAACACATCAGGAGCGAGGGTATGGATTAGCCCTAAGGGTATTTTCACACGGCGTGTTTGATCCGTTTTTGGATCCGTGTTTCATTACATGAAAAACGCATTGAAAACTATATTCAACTGCACCCAAAAATGCAAATGCATTTTTGATGCGTTTTTCAGTGCCTTTTCTTTCAAATCACAGACATTCAAATTTTAATCTAATGCGTTTTCAGATGCAAAAAGCGCATCCAAAATGTAACCAACACGTACCTAAGTGTTTTGCGTTTTTGGATTCGTTTTTCAGGCTCCAAAAGCACACTCCATTGTTTCCTATGGGGATTTCATTTTCAAAGTAGAATTGACATAACAATTCTTTAAACGGATCCGAAAAAACGCATCGAAAAGAAGTAAACACGCATCGGTGATCACTCGTCTGAACGGTGATGCACGTTTTACATTGAAACTAATGTAGATCACACTGCACATTGTTACATGCGTTTTTTGGGGTCCGAAAAGTGGATCCAAAACCGGATCTGAAAAACACGTGTGAACAAGCCCTTTGACTAAAGTTAATTCACATCATAAAACATGACATCTGCAGAAAGAAGTTAAATATGCAGCAGAAATCAAAGGGTGTCCTTTGGATTTCTGCCACATATCACAAGGCAGAGTTTTCCATGCGAGCATAGCCTTAAAAGGTTACATGCGGATAATGGTCAAAGCCCTATGTTAACGTCTAGGAAAGCCTAATTAGACTTTTCTATGGGAGTGAACTATTATTGTCCAGTGAGTAGATTTACAACCCAATGTCCTCCAGCAAGATTCAGTTCAAGTATACAAGGTTCAGAAAAGATGGTGCTGGAGAAGTTTTTGCAGATTACACTATATACAGCCCTTTCCACTGTATTCTAGATCTGTAAGCAACATAGGTGAGATTTGACAACAGAGCGACTACACTCCTGTCGAACCTGAACAGCATGTCATACAAATAAGGATAGAACACAACTATGGAAACTTCCATTGCCCCCCACACACATATTTATCTAAATATAAGATAATACTAGAATACTAGGATGTAAACCCATATGCTGATCTACAAGGGACAAACTATGCAGAAATGTGAATAATTGTCAATGATGTAGCAAAAGTGCCTTGGCCATATTCAGAACTCCCACATACACGAATGGGGGAAAGCTGTGCAAATATGGCCATCTGCCAATTCACTGGGGAGCTATGAGTCGCATTCATAAACATCTTTGCCTTCTCTACTGGAACTGAATACTGCTTTAGACACAGTGTGTACAGCCCTCAATCCATTCCCGACGCAGTGCCATAACATTTTTATGTAAACTGATCTATATTGGATTTTGCAGGGGTAAGAGGTCTTTCTTAAAGGACAATTTAAAGTATCACAAAGTATTAAGAAATCACCCCCCCCAAAAAAAATTGTATTTCACATTTTTCATTGGGTTTTATTGTTATGGAATTCACCATGTGGTATAAGTAACATGTTAATTTACTGTGTAGGTCAATATGATAATCATAAAAAAACTACATTTAAATTATGCTTTACACATAGTGCCGCAGCCAGTTTGGACCTTCCTGGCAAAGTCCAATGTTTCAAATCTGACATGAGTCACTTTATGTAGGAAAAACCTTTTGACACTTACTTATCCATGTGATTCAGAGATTGTTTTCTCGTGACATATTGTGCTTTAATTAAGAAATACACTTTGGTCCATACAATCCTTAATTTGTGAAAAATATCAAAAGGTCATGAAAATGTGGATAAACCTGCCACTTTCAAAGTTCAAAAAGGTCTGCGTGTAACAGGTAGTAATTCCACACAAAATAGTTTAGAACTAACAATGTCTACTGTACATTGTCAGTTTTTTAAATGCTTTTATATTTTTTAACAAGATTAAAGGAGCTTATAAATTTAGTATACATTTTTCACATTTTCAAGAAACTTTGCACAGATTTTTTTTAGGGACCAATCCAATTCTGATGTGGCTTTGAGGGGCCTGTATGTTAGATACCCCATAAATCACTCCATCTAAAAAAAAAAAAAACTAAAAAAAAAACTGCACCTGTTAAAGGATTTAAGACAATTTAGGAAGTTTGTTAACGCTTAGATGTTTCACAGAAATTAAAACACAGTTTTCACTTTTTTTTAGATTTTGAATTTTAATCCATTCGTTACTGGAACACAGTAGATGTTTCCAGGAAAACACAATTCAATATGGATTCTCCTGTTTTCAGAAAAATCCCACTGTAGGATTTTTTGGTCTCATTTTCACTAGGATATGCTTTAGGCACCATTTCAAGCCTGCCGTCACCGTAAGGTGCTAAAACTTAATACCTCTTTATTATTAAAAAAAAAAACATTAAAAAAAAACAAAAAAAAACAACAACACTACACACCTCATTTCAGAAACTACACTCCTTCTGTGGTGTAGTTAGTATATCTACCCCACAGGTGTTATACCAATTTTTTTGACGTTAGGCTCTGAAAATTTAATTTTTACAAAAAAATGCAGTTTTACAAAAAAAAAGTACTCAAAAAGTAGAGCAACACCCGATATTTGGATGTAAACTGCTGTTTGGGCGCATGGCAGGGCGTGAGAGGGAGGGAGCGCTATTTGACTTTGGGAACGCAGATTTTGGTGGGGCCATGTCGCATTTGCGAAGCCCTCAAAGTACCAGAACAGGTGAAATCTTCCAGAAGTCAAACACCCCTCAGGGAATTTATCCAGAGGTGTATTGTGCATTTTGGGTCCACAGATGTTGCCCTGTGTTTTTTGGTATTAGGCTGTGAAAATAGAGGAAACAAAACAGCAGATTCCGTCATTGTGTTTATGGTGTTCAGGTCAATCCAATTACAACAATATCAAATTTTATATAGTTTTCTTTTTATGTTTTAATACTTTTAAACAAGAGAAACACTTTCGTAAATTAATTGTATTTTTAGGTCGTCATATTCTGACATTCATAACTTTAGTTTTTCTGTATAGAAGACCGAGTAAGCGCTTGTTTTTTGTGGGATGATAATTTCATTGGCACCATTTTGGGGTTCATATGACACAAAGGATTTTGGAAGGCAGGATGAACAAAACAAAACAATCCTTGTAGCGATTTTTATTTTTTACAGCGTTTACCGTGTCGTATATATAACATGTTAACTTCACTCAGCAGTTTAAAGTGATTACAGCAATACCAAATTTATAATTTTTTTATGCTTTACTGCTTTTACACAACTATTTTTATACTTGTGAGTCTGAGAACCATAACTTTATTTTACTGTATACAGAGTAGTAGGGGCTTGTGTTTTGCAGGAGGAGTTGACATTTTCATTGGTGCCATCATGATCACAAGACTTTTTAAATCTCCTTTAAATCAGTTTTTTGAGAGCAGCAAGTGAAGAGAAACCATCAATATTGGTAGTTTTTTTTTATGTTTTACTGTGCTTATTGTGCAATGTAAATGACATGTTAGCAATACCCAAGTTTTATAGTTTTTTTTATGTTCCAGCACGGATTAAACAAAAAAAGGTTCATACTGTGTAAATTAAATGTTCATTGTGCGGGTTACGTGACAGATTTATAGGTTGACTTGTTATATACATGGCGAAACTAAAGGTGTACTTTTTTATTTTTGATCTTTTTGAGGCGATTAGCATTTGTAATAGGATAAGGGAGGTTTTTATGTTTTTCTTTTCGTGTCATACTACTCATCCCCACACGGAACTAGACTCAGCAATCACTTGATCAGTGCTTCAGTACATACAGATGGTTGCGAGAGTATTCATACCCCTTGGACTGTTCCCCATTTTTATACGTTACAGCCACAAACTAGGGCCTGCTTCATATATTTGTCATGGGTTCAGTTCGGAACCCAAGTCGCATGTTCTGTCGACATTATGGTGGAAACCCAACTGTCCCATTATAATTAATAAGGTCTGACGGGCGTAGATGTGAAGACTTAAATGTATTTCATTGATATT